>CAVNYN010275495.1:14237-26597 GCA_963692815.1 Nyctanthes arbor-tristis | reverse complement strand
GAGAGAGAGAGAGAGAGAGAGAGAGAGGAATTTCCCCCCTCTCTTGTGGGGTGGGATGGGGGGGTTGGGGCGGGTTTTTGCTACTCTACTATATAGTTACCATTATTTCCCCGAATTAATGCATCTCCATACTTATTTTTCAATTGCCCATTGACATATTCTTCTGTTTGCTCCATTGCTATATTCATATATCCATCCAGACAGGCCAGAATACCTGCAGAAGATATTAACATGGATGCCGCCAGAGATATATTGATACACACACATCACATTATATGAAAATATTTTTCAATGAAACTCCAGGCAAATAAAGGAAACAGAATTATTGTTTCCATACATTCCCCTTAAAATCAGAAATTATAATGTTTCCTTTCTTATCCACACAATTTCAGATCTTTTTTCTAGAGCAGTGCTAAAAGCAACAGTATGACTACTGTCTTTCAAACAACTTAAAATACGTAATTAACATATGACAAAGCAGCAAGACCAACAAAAACATGTTGAAATAGTTGAATAAATCAAACAATTAAGTTTGCCAAATTTCAAGTTATTAACACTGGAGGAACTTGCGAATATCTTGAAGATTATTCATGTTTGTGAATTACAGCTCTTTAAAAGAATACAAAGAATGGTGCCAACAAAGCACAATTAAAGGTGCCAACAAAGCACAATTAAAGGCAGGTCTTCTTAGTATTCTTATATTTTCCTCCATTTTTCTACGCTCCTGGTCTTGTAAACAAAATCAAATCACATGCAGGACTCGCTGGTTTCCAACCTAGTACTTGGCTATTTATTCTATCCCTCATTTGATTCCAGTATCACCATGTTTGTTTCCACTTATAAATTTACTAATTTTTAAATTGAATGAATTTTCTCCACATGTTTTATGAACTCAACCACCGTTCAATTTATAGTCGCCCATTCCTAGCGACCCCCCAAAAACTCCATAATTTGTTCTATCAAATATAATTTCATTAATTTCCAGTGAAAAAGAAATATCCAATATGTTGATTTATGTTTATTCCTGACCTGGGTCTCTATTGGAGACCAAAGATTAAATTTTCAATGAACCAAAGTTGCAGTTGGAGTCAAAACCAAACTGGAGACAAGAAAGTCCTAGCACAAATAATTGAATTGCTCATGCTTTACAACTCTTGTAGTCAACAAAGGAAGGTGAAAAAAATGACTTCGGGACCATATGAAATTACTATTACTATTATTATTTTCTTTAAGGAAGTGGTTTAGTTAAAAGAAAAATGTTAAAAGGAAACAATAAAAAAGGTAAAACTTCAGAACTAAATCTCAAGTCAAAAATGGGAAACATAAATGTAAAACACGGATATAGACAGACAAGAAGTGATTAACCTTGGTAGTCAACGCCAGAATTCAATTTCACAACAACAGGTCGGCCCCGAATAGATTTGAGAAATCAGCTGGAGTTTTTGTATTCACTGAAACTCTCTCTCCAGTCCCACTCATTTCTTCTTACTAAATCTGAGTATAACTGAAAAGGGAGCAATATCATTCAGTACTACTCCAATAAATGAACGCCAAGACACTGAAATTCAGAGGTTACTAGGGGAAAAATAAATGAAAGTCAAGCACCCAACTAGTAGATAACTGCACACTGAAATTCAGAACCCACTTGGGGGAAATGTAGCAGGACAGTCGAGCAAATCCTGCAAACATTTTCGCTATAAATAATCCAAAACTATTTATGGTTGAGCACCAGATTGATAGATAATTGCACAGTGAAATTCAAAGACCAAGAGGGAAAAAAATTTAGCACGATATTCAAGTAACCCAGCTCTTCCCCCAAAATATTTGGAAAAATAAGAGATAGGCCAATGAAAAAGCAAATTTGAAACAAAAAAAATTAAAACAAACACCATGAGAAACAGGAAGAGGCCTCAAAAATCATCCCAAGTCACACACCAGTGATAAAAGCCAACCACTCAAATTAACACCCCATCAGTGTCTCATGAAGTAAATCATTTAAGAGATAAGAAAGAGGCCTCAAACTTCATTCTGAGTCAAAAAACTGATAAAAGCCAAAAACTCAGATTACCAGTGTCCCATGAAGTAAATCATTTAAAAGATACAGTTTATGCTAATGCTGAGCAGTCTGTGCTGCATTGCAAACTTAATAGTTGCAAGGCTACTGAATGGTGGCATTAGAAATGATTCATCGAAATAATAAGTCACCATTGATATGAAAAAGGATCAAATATAATCCTTCTGCAATGGACCTTTTACTTCTTTTCCTCAGTTGGGAGTTTGAATTGGGTCCGAAACTTCTTCCTATTTGTTAAAACAAAAAAGAAGAGGGGATGAGTTGTCTAACACTAATCCTTAACTTCTCCGGCAATCCTTGTGCCGATTAACTAAAATATGTCTATGGTTAACTAATGCTGCAAGATCAATTAGCGAGGTTTTGGGCCGATACAATAATAACCGCAAGATCAAATGATTGTTGACCATGTAACAACTAATATAATTCAAAAATCCACCGATAACCGTAAGGACATCCATGATATGAAGTGTGTAAATACATGCACCATTTACAACCATGTATGATGTATACAGCTGATGTTGAGTGAAACAAGAAATTATCAAATACCAGAATAACAGGAATTTTGATATGTAACAGAAATAATTCATAGAAATTGAGATTGCTGAACATAATAGCAGATGCATTCATCTTCTTTTCTTCCTTATTATACATATGAATGGGAATGTAGGTTTGCACACCAGGCAAGCATCACATATACTAACGGGCTGCCTTTTTTCATCATATCAAATGAACTGCTAACTAGGAATGGCAAATATGATAGAAATTGAGGAAGAAGTCTGACAGGAATGGAAAATTTTGGGCACATCTTGGTCGACGACGTGGGCGGCCAAGGAAGCTGATCACAATTTGAACCAGCCGCTGGAATTGTGGAAGGCAGGTAGGAAGTCTTAGGGTTTGGGTCTTATATTTTAGAGAATCATTAGAGTTTTGAATACTAGAAAGGAATGAGAAAATTTGTGCACCAAAGGAAGTTGGTTCATTGGTCATTGTAGCATATACAGGTGGACTTGGTTTCAAATCTGGAATCTGCCAAATTAAAATTAAAATAAAAAATAAAATACAAAATGGGCGGACCTGGTAAAACCCGGTGCGCCTCGCCCTGCAAAAGGGGGCAGCATTATACACCCTGCCCCCGCACCACTGCCCTGTTTAAGCAGGACAGATCCACCTGTTCAGGGCAGGTCCTCGCCGGGTGTAGGTTTTCAGGGAGAAAATGACATCCCTACTGCTAACTCAAAATCCAAAAGTTCAATCTTGAAGAGATTTTACATCATACAAGAAAGACACAGAGACTTCCTTTTTCTTTCCCTCAGATCGGAAGAAGAGGGATATTCCAGAATATGTTAGAAAGTAAATGGCAACTCGTTTGCATTTCTTCATATGATATCCTATCCATAGGAGACTTAGGTGGAGAAAAGACTGGTAGACTAAGGGTTAACAAAATTTTAGTGAACATCTTATGACTGGAATTCTTAAATAAACTCAGAGGCATCCGTTCCAAGCAAGGCCTGTGTCAAATTAACCAAAATTAACTTGGCCCATGTGATTTATGAAGGATCTAAATGCTTAGATCTTGTTTTAAAAAAAAAAACTATCAATGAATTTAACATAATTGTAGATATTAATTCAAGTAATGGACTGTTATAAATGCATAATTCATTATCCAGTTATCCTCTTTGAATCGAAGTCATGGTAGTTTAGCTTAAATATTACTTTTTTTTATTATTGGGAACAAAATTAAAAATATGAGCAAAAGAATCCCAATTTATATGAATTGAAGATTACTAGGACCTCAGATTCTGATAAGTTAAATAAACACAAGATAGCAAAACTCTTTCTTGAAGCTTTGAAATATCACTTAGAGCTTGTTTGATTCTCATTATTTACCCAATTTATAACTTTACTTACCACCGATTTGACATTTGATTTGACAACTGTTCAATTACAACCATATATTTCACACTTTTTTACATTTCCAATACACATTCTACCTCTCTCTTCATTATAATTTCCCCGCATTTAGACAAATAATGAGACTCAAACAAGCTCTTAGTAAACCTTAATTTCTTTTCATATTCTAGACGCCAGCCTAGAAACAATTTGGGGGATGAAAACACCAAAGAGAGAACCAATTGCACAATATTTTGCAAATATAAATAAAAGCTACAAAATCAAGAAATTTAACAGAATAAATTAGCAACCTTATCTTTCCCAATCTAAACCAATTAGTAATTATTAAAAAGAACGACATCCCCAAAGACCAAGTAACGATACCACACCATTCAAAAAAGAATTACTTATCAATTTAGAATCCAGAAGGAAGCAAAATAGAAAGAACACACTCATTAACAAATAGAAATTGTAATAACTAGCACAAGAAGCTTCATAAGAGGAGGCTTAATTTCTGTAAAGATCCGTGGTCCAGCTGAAAGTTCAATCAACTAATTGATTGAAAGAGCTGAAAACCGAAAAAATAACTAAATAAGTGATTTGCAAAACAGAAATCTATCATGAGATGCTCAACCCAAGTTTTTATTTATTTCCTCAAAAAATATAAATAGGCAAATGCTCAGTAGGCCTCTTAAAAAAATAAAAAATAAAAAAAATTCCCAAATCAAGAAATTTGATAAAGGAACAAAATTACATAAATTATGTTAGTTAAAGAACACCGAACACCAAACATCAAATTCAAGAAGTCTGATAACTTAACGGAACTTTCTAGAGAAGAACTAAAGATAAAATTTGAATGAGTTTAAAGCATTATAGAGATAAAATAAAGGGGACAAAAGCGCAACATAAATTTACCGCGAAAATACAATTAGGGCAAATATAGAACAAGTCCACAAAGCTAGGTTTTAAATCTTTACCAGATCGGCAGGTTTAGAACGCTATTAAGGCTGGTGGTCGGAGCTATACGTCAATTAGAGGAATTGGAATAATTGCCCGCACACATGGAGGAGCAAGCGACGGACAAGCGATCGCAAATTTACTGAGTAAACACACACACACACACACATTATTATTATAATAATATAATATAGAGGAAATTAGGCCTCACATGTTGCATCTTTAGATGAGCTCCCACATTTACACATGCATATGTATTTTTTTCAGATTTACACCTTTCAGTTATATTTATACACTACACATTTTAAGATTTAATTTATTTATTATTAATATTATTATTAGTGGGCTGTTTGAATATTTTCTGTGATTTATGAAATCTTATGTGCAATCTAATTGTAATTTAACAGGGATTAGTATATGATTATAATCATATCTGTTTTTTTTTTTTTTTTTTTGAAAATATCTTCTTATCTTAATCTTTTTCAATTGTTTAGCTGACATCAAAATTCCCCCCTTTTTTTGACCGAGTCATAGGGATTGTAATTTGACCTATCGCCCCATAAACTCATAGAGACTCGCCCTTGATAGGATTGATCCGCTGTGCCTAATTGGGGCAAAGGGGGGGTATTGGGCAACATTGTCTGCCCCGTCGTGGGTCTAGGGCGGGTCTTGGTTAAGTTGAACCCGCGCCCATAGACCCGTGACTCATTAAGAATTTTTTTTTATTTTTAATTAATTTAGTTCTAAAAATGTGTAGAAATTGAGGTATTTTAAATTTGAAATTTGAAAAGAGAAAAATTCATAAGTCATTTCATGGGTCATGTTTGCGACCCACCCTGCCCCATGACCCAACCCGTCTTAACCCGCCTCATGAATTCATGGGTATGGGACGGGTTTTGGGGCGACTTTAAGACTCGTGTGGTAGGTCTACGGTATGATAGACCCACCCCATTGTCAACCCTACCAAGTCATCAATATTCATTTACCTCAAATATATTAATTATTTATTAATTCAGTATTTCTTTATTATTAACTATTTGGTGAGGAGAATTGCATGAATCTAATACTATCTAGAATCCTGTGATGTTGCGTTTTTTGAATGCTATACTCTAGAAACATATCTAGAGTTGATGTTCTTGTGCCAGTTGGCTAGGATGGGTTTGATACGTTGAGTTGATGTATCTCCAGTTGGCCGGTACGTACTCGTGATCCTAATTACTAACTATGTTCTAAGATCATTGTTGGCATATGACACTTTGTTCTTTGTATAGAAGCATTCTATACTCATCATAAAATCACTCTTTGGTACGGGGGTCGTTTCAAAAGTCAGGCCGATACTTGCTCGTGACACTAATTAGTAACAACGCTATACCGTTCTACCCTGTACATTTCAATTCAATTCTCCTCATGAGTAGGAGAGTTATCAATTAACTTAAGTACAAGTATTGGACTTAAGTTTAGAGATGCCCTTTGGTTCACCATAACTTCACCTGCTTTACAATGTACATCTCACTCTTCGTCTCTCCGCATGTATAGTCAGTATAGTGAAGCATGATTAATAAACAAAATTGGTGGTGTAGGTATTCTGGGAATCTCAAAACTTTATTAAACTTCATTCTAAAGACATAACAACGCAAATAACCATGGAACCCAGCTTTTTAATACCCATAGCACAAAGTTTTTTATTTTGATAGCATAGCGGTTTTACAAAACACTAACCATTGAACTAAGGGCAAAAAATCATCAACGATCGTAGACATGAAGTTATTATCTGAAACATTCATAATCAGATTGATCTAAATGCAAAAGGGATGAAGCATGTAACGTGATACATATCCGGTTGAACCGTGATACGTATCCAGATGGCCGATACATACTTGTGATGTTATTCACAACCAATGTTCTATTTTTCTACCCAATAAACTTCATTTCATTCCTTGGGATACCATTCATGGGAGAAGTTCAAATTTTCCACCCTATACATTTCATTCCGATTATCATCATACATAATATCATAAACAACCGTAAATCCAGGATATTTACTGTTCAAAGAATAAAGTTTTTTTTTTATGTTGATAACATAATTGTTTAAAAATAAACTAAACATTGGATCTATAAATAGAACACCATCAACGACCATGACATGAACTTATTAGCTGAATCATTTATAAATCTCGCTGACCTAAATATAAAGGGCCTAAAGAACAAATCATGATGCTTCAGTTTATTAAGTTGGTAGCATTGTTTATTGGCGTTGTCCGAAGTAACCGACCTGTCCATGTGTAGCACCGGTGGAATCATTGTCATCCTCGTTAAGATCCAACAGTGGCTGGAGAAAATTGTTGTAAAAAAGGCGGGTGTTCTGTGTCATATATATGTGAATGAAGTTTAAGACTGTTCAAATAACAACACTAAAATAGGAAACATACTGGTTGAACTTGAGTGCGTGTTCTCTTCTGTGAGGGCGATGCTTGCAATGGATACGGTGTTCGGCATTTTCTAGCCACATGACCATATAAATTGCATCTAGTACATCTTGGTTTTTTTTTTCAGCTGAAGACTTCAGTCTACTTTCCCTTGGTTTCCTCTATAACACCCTATGAAATTTCAAAAAAATCTTATAGCGGCATTTTTAGGATAATAATCAATTATAAGCAACCGATTAATGAATTTGGTAATCGGACAATTAGTTATAGCATTATATAAGAAATTAAGGATACTTTGAATTTCTTTGACAAGGATAAAATGATTGCTTGAATTTATATCGACTAAATTTATCGGTTAGTAGCATTGTCAAAAGAATGGCAAAGTCTAATCGGGTAGCGAGTTTCGAACCAAAAGATGTTTAAACTAAAAATGCGACACTTACATTGGTATAGTTGAAAATACAAGGACTCAATTATGGAGCATATTAAGTTGAAGGATTTATTAGACAATAAGTAGAAAAATCTAAGGACACTTGGATAGTTTGAAATTCCTCACATGAATTAAATCCAAAAATACTTTGCATTTTGATTTGATGAAAAGGATTCTTAGGCTTCTAATTGCACTCATTTCTATCGGACATTTATAAATTATTTAGGACAAGTGGAAACTTTTTCATTGGTAGAATCCAAAGATTTTTAGAAAAGAAGTAAGAAATTTGTCCATCAATATTCCTAACCTTAGACCACCTTCAAAAGACTTCCAAAGCACTCATTTTGTCTCTCCTCTCTTCATACACGTGAAATCCCTATTTAAGAAGCTACTTTGCTTGAGGAAAATATAAGGATTTGAAGGTATCTTTTCACCCACCAACATCCAATAATCTCTAAAGAAGCAAGAGCAAAGTGAGTAATTAATATTTTGGTTTCCATTGGCATGCATGTGTTTTAAAAGATAAGCAATTGTTTGAAGCCATATTATGATAATGAATGAAATGTTTTCTTACATAATAGTCACTTTCATCGCCCTACCCGTTTTGTATTGAATTGTTTCTCATACTATGACTTATTCAATGATCTCGGGATAGGAAAGACTAGTGTGGTGTTTGCTTTGAATTGATAATGCTATTGCTTGGAACTCCGGTAAGGGTCAATTGGGGTTTTTGTATGGATCCACTTGATATTGTATTGTCATGTTAAACTTGGCATTTGGTGATATCATTGCACACTACGGATAGTAGGTAATTCTAGTATTCGGGCCCTATTTTGCATTTGAAAGAGGTTTGTGCATTCTTTATGTTTTCTTGAACATATGAAAGGATTTTTGTAACCTTGTGGCAAATAAAAATATTTTGTTACTCACAGGGTACTTTGTACTCATTTAGTGTTTAATTACCTTTTTTGTAGATGATCAATAGAAAAGTATATGAGCACCAAGCCGAAGATTGGAGGATGTCACCCGACCAAAGTGAGATTATGCATGCAGTAGAAACGGATCTCTGGGCCTATTATGAAGAAACTCCATTGTTCCTTATGTATTTGGAAACAACGTATGAATTTAGTGTCTTTTGTGCATACACCCACACACTCCTCCACTATCACAAAGTTTGGAAAGACAACCCATGTTCCTCTAATGTGATAGTCTAGTTAATAAGTGAAAATAGTGGTATAAATATAAGTATGAATATATGTATATATGAAAAAGAAAGGAATGGTATGTAATAGTATAGGAAAACTTTTGCTTAGTTTGGGAGCCTCATTTCCCATTAAGAGGCCTCCCGATCTCTTGCACGGTTAATAATAAATAAAAATGGTTTTATATAGTTGATTGTGCACGCTTATTTTGACATTTAACTTGAACGAGCTTACTTTTGCCTACTGTAAACCAACAATTATGATTCATGAGTCATATGAAATTGAAGAATTAGAAGAAACATCGCAATGAGTTTTATGAAAAATTTAAAAACTTATCGAATTAGCACGTCACGTCCCTTGCTAGTACTTTAACTATTTTGAAATGACAAGAATTTTCGCCAACATACAAAGAAACGACTTATTCATTTGTGAAGAAATAACGAGGGCGTGACATCCCCGGTCCCTTTCTACTCAATAGTGGCAGAACTAGCATATTTTCAACCTTGGGAGATACACTCCAATTCTTTTTTCCCCCAGGTGGACAAACTAGACCTAAGTATGCAGCTACACTACTTGATACCTTCTAATGCTCTGAGCAAAAATCATACAACCGGAGATTCCTATGGTCAATCACAGCTGCTGCATGTGGACATGGGAGTTCATCAACTTGAAACCGCTTGCAAGTGCGTGTCTTCTCTTCCAGGTCAACCGTATACGCAACTGTACAACGGTTTACTTGATACTTTGATGTATTTATTGGGTACACCTTCCATTGTCAAAGAGGGATATCATTAACGCGGTTTATTAAAAAAAAAAAAAAGATTCAGATTAAAGCTTGAAAATAGTTTATTAGCAAGTAAAATAAAGATACAATCCACAAACGTTAAAATTACAGAATCCACTCAAGCCAAACAAGCAAACAAAAATTTTGATTAGAAATTTATTTAAAAAGAGATTTGTTTGCCATATCAAGAATCCGTCCGTCATTTTGTATCTCATCCCTATCCTTGTCTAGAAGTTTATACATGATCAATATTACCGTTTATGTAAGTAATAATGACTTAAAAATTGATTAGCTGGCGAAGGAATGCACTGGAAAATCAGACATGAGTAGTGAATATTCATATTTAATGAAACTGATTGTTTCTAGAATTGCTGTCCAAAAGAAAGCTCAAGGAGACTAATTAATGAACCTAAAAACAACTCCCAATTGAACCGCTGAGCAAAATCCGTTGAATATACTAGAAAATTATGGCCGCCACCACCAAAAATCTAACTGCCTAGAGAGAAATCAGCAGCACTAGCATCATCCCCATGCTAATTAATCACATTGGAGGAACATGGATACGGATGACCTCATGAAAGGCTTACTAATTAATCTCCACTTATAAATATCTACTTATTAATCATACTTGCCAATCAAGTTAGTAGCACATGGGTGGCAAATACTCGTTCAACTCAATGTTGAGACCACACATTCACAAATAATGCTAGACACATGAAAGGATGAACTTATGGTAGACTTACAAATGGATTTCCACTAATTAAGAATAGGAGAAGAATAAAGATACAATCTGCAATTGTTAAATTTGCAGAATCCGCTCAACTCAGTAACACATATCGTCCAAGTAGTGAACACAATCGTAGAAGCAAGTAAACGTCATCCTCTGTTTAATTAAAATGAGGTAATTTCTGTGTTTTTCACAACATGTCTGAGATGTGTTGCAGTATCATACCCTCTTGTTTTGAATCGAGCTCAACCGGTGGAGCTTTGTCCCTTCCATTGATGTTTTAAGAATTAGGTATTCTCATAATTGAAAATTCTGAGATACATCTAATCCATATATATATATATATATTGCGTTCAATTTTTTGAATTGGCATTGAATGGTAGAATTTAAATCCCATGAAATCTACCAAGATGCAACTGCATTCAGTTACCATGTTTCCCAGTAATGGATTCTGCCGTTCCCCTTTTTATTTTATTTTTTCAAATGATCTGCTTTTTTTCTTTTCAGATTTGCAGAATGTATATTTGTCAAATAAGGGTGTATTTTTGAAGTTGTTTCATTAGTCCATGTATATTTCATTAAGCTTATCAGATTTGACCCTTTTAGCTAAAGTACTTGTATGTGTATATATATATATATATATGTATGTGTGTCTATTTATATATATATATATATATCTAACATATATACAAATATACTCCTTTAGTTACTATTCATCTACTTACACCTTACTATTCTTTAGAATAGTGTATTTACGATTTTACCCCAAACTGTAGACGTGTTCATTTACAATTTTACCCCTTATGGAAATAGAGTGGATCAGATTTGTGTTGCTCATATCTCCTCCCTCCACTCTCTCCTCTGCGCCTCCGGGTCCTCTCTTCCTCCACAGGAAAACGATCATCTTCTTCATAATTGTTTTTTTTTTTTCCTTCTGATTTCTCATTTTTACTAGGTTTAATTTAATGTTTCTCTGCTTTTGTCTCAGGTGGTTTGTGGCTACATACTGCGTTCTGTTGTCTGCTCTGTACAAAGGACGGAAATAATGTAGTAATCCTTCAGATCTGGCATATTGATTATAGTTTAGCATACGGTCAGTCGTTGTTGTCTTTCCTACATATTTATGTGATATCCTGTTTCGTTCACTTTTCTTTTGAGCTTTTATCCGATTTTTGGTTTTTGCAGGTTCGTTCTTTCTTTCTTTTTCTTTTCTTTTTTAAAGTTAGTTATATAAGAATTGGTAATTGGTACAATGGGGCTTTTATTCTTCATATTTAGAACTCAACTGATTTATTAAAATTATTTTCGTTGCTTGCACAGGAGAATGCTTAGCCTTGCTATCAACAAGAATCATTTTTTCTCTGTGAATCTTGGTCAGTTGATGTAGGGCTAAATTTGTAACCGTTTGGCTTGTCTTTAAAAAGTCAAATTGGATTCTAGGCTAAGAAAGGCCTCGTTGGATAACTGTTGAATGTGCCCATCTAAGTAGAAAAAGTTTTTGGAGGAATCTAGCACAAGTGACTTTCTTAAAATGTTTTCCAACAAAAAGCAGAAGCAGGAACTATCCAAAATGGGCCTAAGTCATATCATCATCCTTTTTCTTGGCTGTGTTTCTTTCAGTTTTTATTTACCCTCTTGCAGCAGAAATATGTTCTGTATATATTGAACATTTTGGGAAATTAATTTAAATCTGAGGTCGTCTCATAACCCTTGCTTTTAGGGCCTAGGTAGTGGTTTAAGTTCTCAATGGAGCATTAATTTGTTGAGATACTTGAAGTTGTTCAGGGTGCTTGTTTGGCTAAGGTATAAGTTCAACTCTGAACAACTTCAAGTATCTCAACAAATTAATGCTCCATTGAGAACTTAAACC
>CAVNYN010275495.1:0-14217 GCA_963692815.1 Nyctanthes arbor-tristis | reverse complement strand
AAAACTTTTTCTACTTAGAAAGGCCTCGTTGGATAACTGTTGAATGTGCCCATCTAAGTAGAAAAAGTTTTTGGAGGAATCTAGCACAAGTGACTTTCTTAAAATGTTTTCCAACAAAAAGCAGAAGCAGGAACTATCCAAAATGGGCCTAAGTCATATCATCATCCTTTTTCTTGGCTGTGTTTCTTTCAGTTTTTATTTACCCTCTTGCAGCAGAAATATGTTCTGTATATATTGAACATTTTGGGAAATTAATTTAAATCTGAGGTCGTCTCATAACCCTTGCTTTTAGGGCCTAGGTAGTGGTTTAAGTTCTCAATGGAGCATTAATTTGTTGAGATACTTGAAGTTGTTCAGGGTGCTTGTTTGGCTAAGGTATAAGTTCAACTCTGTTACTCTAATGGAACAGTATTATTTTGTCAAAGAATTCTTTTTATTTTGATTTTTTTTTAAAGGTCCTACAATTATATTATTCTAAATGAATAGAACTTGGGCATCAGGAATCATACATGTTTATGATATATCTGATTGCTTTGCTTATGACTATGCTATTTGCTGAATCTTCCTCATATATTATAATTATCTCCTGGTTCAGATCGTTAACTTTGCAGGATATTGCATTGGCTGAATTGGCTCCCACGCATCCAATCAGACTTGGACTTGCACTCAACTTCTCTGTTTTCTATTACGAAATCCTTAATTCACCTGATTGTGCTTGCAACCTTGCCAAGCAGGTACTTAACTGATGTTTATACAAATTGAATTTTGTTTTATTAGCCACAACGACAATTTTTTTTTTGGGGTTCATGTTGACTACAATGAGTGATTTTGTACATCCATTGATATTTGCATCTTCATAACTGATTATGATGAACTATATTTTTAACAGCTGACATTTTGGAAAGCATCATTTGTGCTTAACATTGCCTATGTGATATTAATGATAACTTTAATTAAGTGGCTTACATATGCATTGCTTTAACTCCACTTATTATTTAATATCATATGTGTTGCCACCTAGATTCGTGTTCAGCACCACTTGTGCTACTTAGCATTATTCAACGCAAAATATCTAAACACTTTCAGCCATACACATTCTCTAAAGATGATCATTTTTCCTTAACAGTATGCTCTCCTAAACTAACTGCAATTAACAATGAGAGGTCCTCTAATTATCATCTAGAACCAACATCCATTGAAAAATAGAGCAATTGTGTAATTAGTTTGTGTTTGTCTTAAATGGGTTCTGGTTTATTTATTTCTCACTTGATCTATAATTATAGCTGCGGTTGGAGTTCAAAGAGTATGCTACAAAAGTAGATTTGTTTGAGAATTTGTTTAAATGATGTACATATTGTTATCAGGCCCAACAGTATCTTTACAAAATTGCCCATGCCTTTTTTGAGCAAATTTTCTATTTTACCCCTAATACCATTTTTTAACCTTAGAGTATAGATGTGATAACTGGCAGATTGGATTATCTTGAAGCTTCGGTTGTTTCTTCTCTTCACTTTGTGTGACCTGAGACCTGCTCCGGAGAAGAAATTTGTCCTTTTCGACGTCTGCTACTGTAAGAACGATCCCTTGCGCTCGCTCGTGTGTGTATATGTGTGTATATATATATATATATGCATATGGTCCCTTTGTTTTGGACCCAATTTGGAGTTCTTCGTGGCATATTTTGGTTCCGTTCGATTGTATTAGGTTCGATTGGTTCTGTTTTTATGGATTTGATGCAAATGTTTTTTTTATAACATATGAATTTATTATTCATAGTTCTTGAGCTCATAAATTTCCCATTTTCTTTATGAATTCAGAATTTCTTATGATACAGTATGCATGCTTTCATGCTATGTATTCAACTTTCTTTTGTGCCCCCAGCTTGTCAACTAAGCATGTTGGATCTTGCTTGAGGATTGTGTAGAGCAATACCATCATCAGGGGCGGATCTACAGTGAGGGCACTGAGGCAGTGGCCCCCACACATCAAAAGGAAAAATTGAAATGTTTAACTGTTTGCGTAATTAGAAAAATAAAGTGGCATATTTGGCCTCCATACCTATTTTTCCATTCAAGGTTATAAACCACTCAAGGTCAAATTTGTAATACGCCACTTCCACTCTCATATCTTTGTCTTTTCTTCTTTTAATTTGTATGGAACCTATGTAGTCCATCCCATTTTTCTACCAAAAGTTCCAATTCCAAAATCTGAATTTTGTCAAAAAGATCAAGTGTTGAATATGAATTTTTCAGTTTTCTTATTTTAGATAACAATTTTAACTCGATTTCATATAAATTTTCTTTTCCTTCTTTTCTTTTTCGACAATTCAATGGTTTGACGTTAAATTTCAAGATTTGATATAAATGATATTTGTTGAATGTTTTGCTTGATTTTGCATTTTAAAAGTAATAGTGAGCATCTTATTAACTTGTTTATTAGTTTACGCCTATTTTTTCAATTAGCTATTGAAGTTAGAAAAGATTTAATTGTTCAGTTAGAAAAGGTTTAAAGTTATAGAATAAGTTTTAATGATGTTGTTTGAATTAACATTTTATTCTTTAAATTCTAATAATTTTTCTTTGTTGTTTAGAAATAGAGAAATTTCCTGTAAAAAGAATGATATCCCAATAAAAAAAAGTTTCTGATATCCTTGATGGAATTATTGTTAAATTCAAAACATTACAGTGTCTCGTGTTTATATGTAATATATATTATTTTTGTGTTAACCACCAACAATGACCTATATCATATCTCATTTTTACCGTAATTATTCACCCCCATTAGGTGAAAAGTCTAGATCTACCACTAATCATCATGTTATATTTTGCCTCCATCTGTCTGTGCTTTTTGTCATGCTTTTTTTTTTTTTTTTTTTTTTTTTTATGGTGAGAAATAAGGATTAGTGTGTTTTGGTGATTAAAACTTGGAAGTTTGTAAAATGATAAAATCCATATTGAAACAATTTGTTGAGAAGAATCTCACAGTGCAAGAAAAATCAACTTTGTTCTGTGTTTCCTTTAATTGGGATGTGTGAGGTTTTGAGAAACTATCTGGCCATACTCCAACTATTTTGAGTCAGATTAGATCATATGCATTGACCTTAAAGAAGCTTTTTTCTCTTGAAAAATTTTGGTTCCAAGAGTCTCATTTAATGAATCACAGCTCTACTTCTGCACTAGAGTGCCATTTTTAACAACAATGAGTGATGTGCTTTTAGTTGATTCCAAATTTATTGGGATTATTGTGTCATGAATCTTGATGTGCATCGTATTTCGAAAAGTTCATTACTGATCTGCACAATGTAATAATTGAGGAATGTTCTTGTGAATGTTTTGGCACTTCCATGTTTATTTGAATTGATCGATCAAATATTGGATTCTTCAAAACGAAATTTAATTTGTCGGGTAATATTGAAGTTACACTATGGCTATAACTCACAAGAATCTTAGCACTAAATGCCTCTCGCTTGTCGTTCTATGTTGTATATTAGTATTACAATTGACTTCAAGAAATGATGTATGAATGTTAAGTATAATTATTGTTATCTTACAAATACAATTGATATCCATTTTTTTTTAATTTTAAATCTATGAAAAGAAAAAATGGACACGGATTTCCTGCGTAACGCGTGCTACCACTAGTGTCTATATGTATAGATTAGCACTTATTTGGGCTGAATTACCGGCGGCTGGGTCCTCAAGATTTACTTGGGCTGATTTCTATGACCTGGGCGGCTGGCCCTTATATTTTTCAATTTTTTCTTATTTTTCTTTTCTTTTTCCCCTCCCTCCCTTTTTAGGTAGCTTGGCAATTACAAACTTTTCTCAAACACTTCACAAACTTCTCCCAAACACTTTACAAAATTAAAGTACAATGTGCCTTTTTTGAAAAAAATCAGATGGCAGTGGCACATTGTGACAATTGTGCCCTTCACATGTCACAAATTCCCAGCGACTTACATCACAAACAGTTGTGAATCACAATTTATATCCGATTAATTACAGTCACATCTTCGGCGAGTCATAATTTCAATCCCCACAAGTCACAAAATCGCTAATCACAACACCACCACCGTGCCACTGCAAACCTGTCACGTTAGCTGAACTCCGACAAGTCACAAATCGGCCAACGAATTTTACAAACACAACTTTCAACCACAAAAATAAATAAATGAATAAATAAAATTCACAAAAGAACAAAAATTAACAAATGAAATCAAATGAGAAAAGCCATGTGAAAGTCTATCTGATTTTCCCCCAAATTTACATAATTAAAAAGCACTATCTGCAAGCTGCTGGAATCCCCCAATCCTGACCCTAACTGCCATGGTCGTCGAACTCCCACCCTAAGAGCATCTCCAACACAAAGTCACCGTCATTGAAAAAATTTTGACAAATGGCATTCAGTGTATAGAATGTCAATCCAAATAAGATTAATATTACATTGACACCCAAAAGCTTCTCTAATGCACACCGTCAATAGTAGAGACAGTGAAACATCCCCACCCAAAAATCTCCACCAACGCCATAGTCGAGTCTCATCTGCCTTCCTCCCTTGCCCTCTCTTCCACTCCTGCAACCGGTTTTTTCACCAGCGCCATTGTCTCTTCCTCCTCTGTCATCTCTTCCACTCTTGCAGCTGAAAATCTCCACCAAGAGCAGGAATGATTGGGAAATAGGCCCGGTGACAACGATCCCGCTTTTGCCCAATTTATGTGAAAGGTCAGATCATGTTTACGTATTTATTGGGTAATTCTTGGAAGCATGAAAAATGAAGAAGCCATGGAGAATTCTCGGAACAAAGTGATTGAAATTCGTGGGAATTGTTGGAAGCCTGAAGAAGAAGCCATGGAGAAAGTAGAATATGGAGTCTGGATTGAGGAAGAGGAGATATTTTGGCAGATTTGGATGGAGAGAGAAGAGAGAGGACAGAGAAACTGTAAAATATTTAATAACAAGAGTGTAATATAGGCTGTAGATAATTGACAGTACTGCTAACATTGAGTAATCCACCTAAGCTCCACATCAGCATTACATTCTTGCATTAGAGACCTATTTTACTATGACATTGTTGACATTTCTAGGCGGCATGACTTTTTGGTTGACATTACAGAGCAAATATCGCATAAGTCAAAAGACCAGAAGGGCAACGAAGAACAGACGAAAGGACATGAAGGGCGACCAAAAAAAAGCGCGGAAGCCGAGCAATGAAGAGATTCAACCCACCAGCGGTAGCGGAAAAGAACGTTATCTGTGGCGGTGGCTTTTGCAGATGGAATTTTACACATAAAGAGAGACACGAAGGAGACAATCATTTTTTGGGGGTACGTGGTGGTAGTGTACCTGATTTTTCAGACCCAAATGACATTATAAGCGCAATATGCTAGCTTTGACAAATAGATACTGCAAGGCAAATGGCGAAACTACTACTGTTCATTTTATTTATATCACATAGATATATAATAAGATAAACCATTTCATAATATATATATATATATATTCTACACAGACTCGTTCAAGTATGGGACGACGAACAAGGGCAAACAAGCACAAAGCTTGAACTCGTTGCAGGTTTCAGCCAGCATCTAAGTTGATGATGAGCTTTCGTCATCAGAGGAACTGATACTATACTGTTGCCTTTCGTTGAGTCCAAGAAAAACGTGGGGAAGGCTTGGATTAATTGGCATTTGAATTTGTCGACCCGAGTTTACCAGGCTTCTCTCGTTTATTTTTCCTACATCCTTGCATACCTTATCCAGAATTGAAAGGAAGTCCCTCACGACCATGAATATCCGGAATGGATGAGCTTCTTCCTTCGCTGAGTCACCATGGAAATATTCTGTTAATTCCTTTACCATCGAGAGAGCCACGCCCTCTTGTGCTTGCGCATTGATAATTTCTGCTTCAGCCTTCTCCAAGAACCCATTCATCGAGTTACCAAACTTTGCGCTGCTATCTTTCAATGGAAGCTCTGCACTAAGTTTCATAACTTCTGTAATCTTCGTAACCCCTGCAACTAGTTTGAAAACATCATTACTGAGCACATCTGCATCCATGGCAGCAGCTTTCTTCACATTGGTAAGCTCCCCACTAAATCCATAAACTACTTCAAGACCGAGCTTTCTAAATTTAACTTCATCTTGCAAATCAGATTGCTTAACTTCTTCGGTATTAGGTTTCTTATCTGCTGCTCCCGAAAGACGGGCACCTTCTGCTCTGATGATTTCCTGAACAACAAAATGTAGAAGAGTGGTTTTCCCATCAGTGCCCTTGACACCTACAAGCTTCAAAAGCGTGTCAAGCTTGAAGGCATGGGCGTCCCCACGATTGGTCCCAACGTTCATGCGATTTCCAGTCTTGAGCACTGCTTCGAGAAGCTTTAGGAACATTCTGCTTCCCCTCAGTTCTTTACAAGCTGCCTGCAGAGGACAAAGTATAAAAATGTTGCTGAAATATGAAAATGTGGTTACTTCTAGCAACAAAATGAGATTTTAAGTCTGTTAAAACTAAAATAGGTTCCGTATCTTTTCTAACTGAAGTGGATGCCAATACAAAATGCTAAACTATCTCCAGTTTTAACAAACTCCATGCAACAAATGCCACCAAGACAGCGATTCAAAATAGAAAAGCACAGCATGTAATTACAAGCATATATGTTTATTGTAGACAATCTTATGCCAGTCCGTTTGACTTGTCATTTTCACTGTCTACCCAAGTTAACAGTACCATAGTATGAGTTAGTGATTACATATTATATTGTCAGCTATCTTTTCCTTATTCTGTTGCTATGCGTTATACAGACAACACATGCCCATCAAAAGTAACGTGGTTTCTGGCCGATACTAGAGGTACCGGTATTTGTTACCCACAGGACACATGGCATCAATATGTGAATTCCTACATTTTGACATTAATTGAGGAGTTCATAGATTTGTGCCCTGTGTCCTATCCGTACAACTACTAGTACAATGAGTGGTACTTGCTTTTTTATGGGTTTTAGCCTCTTTATCACAAGAATCATTATTTCCACATCTTTTTGCACTAGGTTTTACATCCACCGAACGCTTAGGAAGCAAGATTCAAACTAATATTTGATGCAATATCTCTTCTAGAATATATATATCCAACCGCAACACATATAAGTCATAACTGTGCTGAAATCTGAGGGAAAAAAAAAGACAATGATCACTTGCAATGCTTATGTTAGGATTTCAAACACGTATGAGGGAACACACAGATAAAGCAGGTAATACAACATAAAAGAGCAATAGCAAATTGTTAAATGATAGAGATGCAATTGATTTCAGATAATCTCAATCTCAGAAATATAACATATTATCACCTTTTAAAATATAATTACTAATGGCAGCAAAATGATAGCCAATTTTTGGTTTTGCCATGTATGTTTAGGTTGCCAAGGAAGAAAAACAGCTAACATCCTTCATCATATAGAGACAACAAATCAGCCCGAAGATTGTTATCAGTAAAACAGCATGAGTAAAAGTTAAAGGACAAAGGGACAATAGAACACATAGCACATAAACAGCAAGAAAATAGGTTGCATGGACAAACCAAAATATAAATAAAAATTACCTCTAGTGTCTCAAATGACTTCCTAAGATACTCAACCTCCAGATCAAAGTTGGATATATAAAGCATGGCATCCACCCTCTTGAATGCGAAAGGTATGTCAAGTACGGCCTTGAGAAATTTCTCTGCAGGGCCCAGTTTGAGTGGTGATTCATCTTTGAACTCCCTCAGTTTCCACTCTTCCTCTTTAGTTGGAGCCATCTTCAATAAACTATCTAGAAGTTCTGTTCCAAGTGTGTCAGCGCTTCCTGTTATCATCATATCATAAAACAACGAAATGAAAATTGCTTTTTGTGTGTTGGAGGGGCGGAGGGCCGGGGGGGTGGGGGCATGCTCACAATCTCAACCAAGAACTACAGCACAGTAGAATAAAGAGACACAGAAGAATGCAACAACTCACTCATTGTCATCCCTGACCATCGGACATCAAAGATGATATACAATAATAAAGTGTCATAACTTCCAGTTATATACATAATAAAATAATACTATATTCTAATTCTGTTATTTTCATAACTTCCAGTCATATGTTTGCAAATTCCCAAAAAGGAGCAGCCCAACAAGCTGACACAAACAATGAGAATGTCTCATAGCACATTGAAGCAAAATATTTTAACAGATGGGAAAAATGACAACTCTATCACACCCCACCCCACCCCACCCCCCCAAAATCAAAAAAAGACGCAGCAGGTACCATCAATCTCCAAATAAAAAGTGAATTAATTGGCTGTTTGAATCTATTTATTCAAATTGAATTATAATGAGAAATTATAATGAGGTGAAATGAGTGGTATAGATTTAATAAAAGAGTGAAATTTATGGTTATAAATGAGCAGTTGTCAAATTAGTGGTAGATGGGATTATAATGTGTTTGAATAAAGAGAATCAAACACCTCCTAATATTGGTTTAAGAAAGCAACATTGAAACTTCAACAGAAATTGTAACAACCATGTACTGGGATGGAACAGGACTGCTTCATTCTTTTTAAGGAGCCACCCAAGTTGCGTGGATTCTGCATTGATAACCAAATTATTGAATAATCTAGCATTGATGGTTTATTCTCATCACCCAAATAGATACTCAACCCTACGGCTCGAATACAGTCAAACCCGAGGTTCAACAGAGCCTAAATGAACATCGATATGATAACAGCATAAAGAGAGTACCAGCACAGGTAGAGAGCATGAATCTAGATTAACACGTCTCACGATCTTTAAGGAAAAGTAGCAAACAAGATAAATTGTATACATTTCACCTTCTATAAGTGCTTCACAGACTTCGTCTGCCGTGACATTAAGTGCCCTTAACAAGATAGCAACGTTCTGAGACTTCTTGGGATCAAGCACCTGGTTTTCTCGATTCCCTTCTGGGATAATCATGCGCCTTACACCATCTTTTCCGTTCATACTTGAAGAATTTACTATGAACAATGTCTCAATCATTTTCTCGTTTAACCTACAACCAAATCCACACACTTAAAAACTCATAACAGGAGAACAATCTGATATTTAGCTGAACTGAACATGAAACGTGATGGGAGTGTCAGTCAAAGATTCTTCCTAGGAACTAAGAATATGTTGCCTAAAGCGTAAATTTGGAAACACAACATGTTCTGCTTAAAATGAGTGTAAAGCCAATGAAGAAAGAACTACAAATTTAGAAATTTAAAGAAGAGCAAACCAGCAAAAGAGGTGTAAAAATCAAGAATCTCACTGAAAAGAGCTCGATTTCAACTGATCCCAAACCATTGCTCTATCAGAACTAGCTCTCACTTTATCCCAATGCAAAGGCTTCAACTTAGGTTTCGGATTTGTTTCCTCGGTTTTGCTTTCGAAATCCGCTAAACTCGGCGTCGCCGCACCACCACTCACATTCAACCCCACCACCGTTCTTGACGGCGTCACCAGCTCTGGTGGCCCTTGTGGCGGCTTAGAGTCCCATAACTTGGTCGACGGCGGAGCCGGAGGAGGTGGGGGGCTTGGCACTTTCCTGGCCCCCAAAAAATCAAAACAGTGAGGCGAGGAATTCCGGGCACTGTCCTCCTCGGAGGACGATGGTGAAAATGGCGTAAATCTCCTCGGCTCTCTAGCGGGCGGGGGTGGAATAAACCGAGGCAAAGGAGCCGAAAAATTCAGTAAACTGTCGGGTGATTTCGATGTTAGGCTCCTGGGACTGCTGGAATGCAGTACTACAGATGGACTGTTATCCGACGATGAAGGGTGCACTGGAGAAGTTAAAAAATCCAATGGGGTTAAGCTTTTCCCCGTTATACTATTATTATTATTATTCGTTGTTGTTCTTGTAACCCTCGATGTTGAGAGCATTCGGAGGGGATGATCTGGTGCGAAATGGACTAGAATTGTTTCCCGTTGAACCTCTTGGTGAAAAGAACTCTTCTTCTTCTTCTTGTTCAGAAGAAGAAGAAGAATGAGGGTTGTTTACACAAGTGTCTTCGTACTTGTGGTGGGTGTGCTGACGCGGCAGCGGTGGTAGAGGGCGGAGCTCCGGCGAGCCGAGCCTCTGGTAGGGTGAATTTTCGTTGGGAAGGGAGCTGACGACATTGGCGTCTCGGGAGCTGACTAGAGTACCCAAATAGAGGAACTCGGAAGAGGTAGAGGTGGGGGTCTGGCGGGGAAAGGACGGAGGTGGGGGTTTTTTAGTGATGTCGGCGGGGGTGGTGGTATCAGAAGGAGTGGTGTCGGGAGGGACGAGGGGGAGGCTGTCAGTTTTACGGGGAAGGCGGTGTTGGCGGAGGAAGAGGAGGAGGAAAAGAGCAAAAAGAAGGGAGGAGAGGAGGGCGAGGGAGATGATAAGGGCTAGAAGCTTGTGAGAAATGCGCTTGGTGGAGCGGGAGCTGGAAGAGGAAGGGAGGATGAGGGAGGAGATATTAGCGGGAAAGGTGGCAAAGACGGGGGACGCAGGAGGAGGTGGTGGTGGTGGGGGAGATGAGTAAACGGGGAAAAAGGGATTATTAGTGGTAGGAGGCGTATCACCGTCAACAACAACATCCGGGGGGGAAAGTGTGGTAGAAAATGGATACCTGGGATTAATTTGGGGCTGGGGAGTCGGAGAAGAGAATGGAGGTGGAGAAATGAAGGGCGGCGCAGTGATGGGTGGAAGAGAGTGATCAAGTGGGAAAAGAGGCTGGTGGAGAAGGCGTCGGTTCTGGGCAGCGGAGGCGGCCAAGAAAAGCGTGAGGAGGGAGAGATGTACATGAAGGTGCATGGTGTAGTGAGGGTGTAGGGTACTGAAGAAGAAGAAGAAGAAGAAGCTTGAAAGTTTTTACCCAACTCTCATCTCTTTCTACCCATGTGGGAAACGAGAGCAGGAGAATTGGTGCTTGTGACGGTGGCTTGATCTCTCCCGCAATGGAATCGAGGAATTACCTTACTGTCATTTTTTTTTTTTTTTTTAAAGGGACCCTAATGTCAGTTACTGCTGTTGATTGAAGTAAAAAAAAAAAATAGTTCTAAGTGAGGCAAGCAAGCTTTTTGATTTGAATGATTCTTTATCTAGATGAGAGAGCAGTTAAAGAGTTTGACAAAATACAGACATGTAATTACCATTATTTTGGTAGGGTTTTTTTATTCAAAAAGCAAGACAATTTTTGTTGAAGGGAAGTGATCAAATCAAGTAATGAAGATGAACAGTGAAAAGTAAAGATGAGGAGGAGGGCGCATTGGTAGCTAGCTGGATGGCTGTGGACTCTGATTGATGAGTGAATATCTGCACTCTCTGCACCACTGCGTCCATTGCATTTTTTTTCCTGTGTAAAAATAATTCCATTCTTGAGAGAACGGGAGAGACAGAGGATAATGATGACAAAAGTGTTTCGTCGTTTCACACACAAACACACGTCAATAAAAAGTTTAGTTGGTGTTGGTATCAATGTATTTCCCACCAGCACTGCAATACACGTACAGTAGACATTATCATTTTTTTTTTTTACTAATAATAATAAGCATTATCGTTTGAGTTATATGTTTATCTCTGTAAATTATTACTAGCATATGTTTTTATTGTACCAATAACATTTTTCATTTCCTAACCCTCAAATCGATACTACATTCAAGCTAAGCCTGCTTGAGGAGAAGAGAAGAATGTCAAGGTCCAGCAGCTAAACTCCATATATCCATGCACTTGCGTAGTGGGAGTTTGGCTCAAAAGTGAAAATTAATATAATCTTTTTGAATAACAAATAAAATAAAATAATAATATCTTTTTCATTAAAATAAACCTTTTAGCCCCCCTCGGTGGATTCTACTGCTGCGTCCCTTTTTTGCTGGGTCCCTCCTTCAAACCTTTGGACCTTTGCATTTTCAAACTTTCAATTTGCCTTTCTTCCTTCCAACTTTCCCATGTTCAAACTTTTACCCTACCAAAAATTCCAAATTTTCCATGCTTCTTCAAATGTTATTAATACATTACTGTCTGTTAACAAACTTCTTTTAATAAAAAATGAGAATGAGTATAGTCGAATTATGAAATTTTGTATAAGATTATTACATAGCCATGGCATCAACTCCATAAATATTTCAACTATATGTTAACTTGTAGGTAATAATAATAAGGAAAACTAATTTTATTTTTAAAAAGCTACAAGTACAATCAGTCTGCATTAAAACAGCAAAATAAGTATAGAATTAGATCTAGTAAAATTCAACGCAAAGCAACAATACAAATTAGCATAACTATTAAAAAAATTCACACAATTTGCATTTGGTGATTTTTTTTTTTTAATACGGTTGGTGAGATTTTCTTTTTGGGATACAAAGGGAGGGAATTTAAGGGACGGTGGTTAGGTGTGGTGCAAACCCAATAGCTCCTACTCGAAATTTAAGCATCCAGACACAATTTGAACCACGACAATGGGTGAGAATTGAACCTAAAAGCTTGAAGAAAACCAATATTAATAATATGGATAATTGGACTGAGAGCAATTCAAATGTTTGGGGGAAAATGTCAAGGTGAAAAAGGCCAAAAGGAAAAAAAAATTATAGGGAAAAAAAACTATCCTCAAATGAGGTATTGGGGAAACATGGGAGAAGATCTGGTGGTTAGAGCATCTTCAATAGAATGTCAATTGGAGAAATCTTTCTGCCACATCATCTAAAAAGATTGATATGACAATAAATTGTTTTCTATCTTTCTCAATACTTTATCAACTACTTATGCGTTGACAAGTGACTCGGTATTTCATACAATTCACATGATCATTGGAGACACTTTGTACCAATTTTAACTAATTCAAGCCACATAAGATGTGATCCACTTGATATCATTAGAGATCCTCTTACAATGTCAGGGAATTTTTTTTGAATTTTTTAAAAATTTTTACCTTTAAAAAAAAACTTTTATACAAATAATTTTGTCATTGTCCTTTTTTTATCGTACAATTGATATCCAATTTTTTGCAAAATATTTTCTTTAATTTACTACACACATTTTGAAAGATAAAAAGTGAGGGAGGGTTTAGATATTAAAAAAAAAAAAAAAAGCCAAATTTGGCACATCTTTTAACTTTTTTTTGCCCCTTCTAAAATGGCTTTTCTTGATCCCCACACACTAAATAATTGATGATTTCATCCGGCTGTAAAGATTGAAATTTGAGCTTTTGAACGGGTTAATTCACAAAAGGTCCCTAACTTTTGTGTTAAGAATTGATTAAGTCTCCAACCCTTTTTAAGACTCTCTTAGATCTCCAACTTTTCATAAATATGCACAAAAAGTCCCTTTTTTTCATTATTTCTTTAATTTTTTAAAAAATAACTACTATACCCTTAGTTTATTTACTTTAAAAATAAAATATTTAAAAATAATAAAAAATTTAAAAAAAAAAGAAAAAAACCCCACATTCACCTCCCATCTCATCCCTCTAGGAACCGACGGAAACGACAGCATTGTTGCTATCGTTTCCGACAGTATTTTTGGGAGGATTCACCCCTCCAATTTTTACAGCCAGAAACAACCTGTTTCTGGCAACAAATGGACTGTTGCCATTTTCGGCAGAAAAAAAGTGAGGGTGAATCCTTCCAAAACGGTAAGGTGGGAGGGATTCACCCTCACTTTTTTTATTGTCAGAAACGATGGCAATCTGACAGCATTTTGATGCCGTTTCTTGCAGTAAAAATACTACTAAAAATGACAACAATGCTGCCATTCTAGCTACAATTTTGGAGTTAGGGGGATGAATCCCCCCTTTGCTGCTAGAAACAGGAAAACGACAGCATTCTTACAGTAACAAATGGGGATCGGATCCCCATTTGCTATTGTTTCCAGCTGTTCTTGGAGGGAAGAGACGCGAGGTGAGGTGAGGTGAGGTGAGGAGATAGGGGATGGGGTGGGTGTTTTTCCTATTTTTAAAATTTTTTTATTGTTTTTAAATATTTTATTTTTAAAGTAAATAAACTAAGGGTATAATGGTTATTTTTTAAAAAAAATGACCGAATAGTGAAAAAGGGAAGTTTCGTACATATTTATGAAAAGTTAATGACTCAAAAGTGTCTTAAAAAAAGTTAGAGACTTAATTAATTCTTAACACAAAAGTTGACGACTTTTTGTGAAATTAACCATTTTTTAACCAACGTTTAAATATGCCCCAAAAGTAAATATAGTATTTTTTATTTA
>CAVNYN010275492.1:0-22516 GCA_963692815.1 Nyctanthes arbor-tristis | reverse complement strand
TATCACGATTTTGGTTCAACAGTTCCTTTTGCTGCGTGCGCATAGCAGCGAATTAAGTTGTCATAAGTACGACTTGTTGCCGAAATTGTTGCATATCATCTCTACGCAGAACTTCATTAACATGTGCCTGTTGAACCCCTAGTTGTTTTCTTGGTGGAATGTTCTGAGGTGTGTCTTTGTGACAACCTTAATCCTACATCGCTTGGGTAAAAAAAAGAGACCAATTCTTAAATTAATAGATTCACTCCATCTGACATGAGGCCTTTTGGGTAAGAGTCCAAGAGTAAAAACCCTGCGAGTTTGGCTCAAAGTAGATAATATCATGTCAAAGTGGAGTTGATCATTACAGATGGTATCAAAGAGGAGCCCAACCAGAAGTGTGACCACGAGGACGTTGGGCCCCAGTAGGTGGGGTGATTGTGACAGTCTCAATATCACATCGCTTGGGTAGAGAAAATGAGACCAATTCTTAAGTTAAGAGATCCACTTCATCTGACATGAGACCTTCTGAGTGAGAGCCCAAGAGCAAAAACCATACATGTTTGACTCAAAGCAGATAATATCATAGTTTGACCAAAAGCAGATAATATCATGTCAAAGTGGAGTGGGTCGTTACAGTCTTACTGGACTTTGATACCAACTGATGCAAGCGGTAAATCAAAATAAAAGAACACAATTCGTTGATTCGATGAATGCCGAATTATATTCAATGAAAAGAGTATTTCAAAGTCTTATATTCAGTAATCCACCAAAACCTAGTAATGGTGAATGGTGAGAATAAATAGTATCCTTTAAGTCCTAACTTAAACGTGAAAATAAAGCAAAAGATTAAAATGAAAGATAATAGTGAAACAAATAATAATAAGCAATAAATAAGCCAACGGATAAAAGAGTTATTAATTAGTAATAAAAAGTAAATTTTTGTTGTTAATTATGTTACTAATCGTGGACTAGAATTTAAAAAAATATTTTTATTTAACCCAACCCCACCCGCGATGGCACAACCTGACCCGCCAACCCAACCCCCAACTCGTAAGAATTAATTTCCTCTAATGTTCCTGTGAGGATTCGAACTCGAGTTCTGACAGTTGGCTAGGCTACCACATATTCTTGTTAACATTTTGCCCCATTATTTATATAAAGTATGTTTTAGTAATTTTACTAATTTAAAAATATCGAATTTTCCTTTTCAAGTATTTTTTTATTAATTAAACTTTTGTTATATATTATTTCATATATGTCATTTATACTATAAATTTATTTGTCTATCTCAATTAATATAAATATTTTTTTACACTGATTTTCTATATTATAATATATATTCATTGTTAATTAAAAATAAAAAAAGAAAAAAGTCGGTCTATTAAAATTTTCCACGAGCTGAAACGAGAGTCCCGATCAAAAACTTCCCAATTTCAAATCCATGTGGTGTGGACATGCTACTATGGGAAGAAAAATTTGTAACAAAAGTTTCAGAAATTTTTTGAAAATTTTAAATGAAATAATTATGAAGTAATTATTTTAAGTGAAAATTTTAAGTGAAAATTTAGTAACAAAAAAGTTCGTTACGTATAGTAACGGTCAACGATCGTTACAAATAACAACCGATTAGAAACTGATTATTACCAACCGACCTAGTTTCATTGCTGAGTCCTTTGGTAACTTTAAATATACATTTAAAAAAATGAAAAAGAATATTCATTATTAAGTTGTTGGTAATCCATTGCTAATAGTGACAAATGGTTTTCATTACTATTTAGTAATAAATTGGCAACGAAAAAGTAGCTACATAAATGATTTCATTACTAATTCCGTGGATATGCGCGCTCCGTTACTAATACATTACTATCCTGTTACTAATAATAACAAATTATTTTCGTTACTATTCAGTAACAGATTGGCAACGAAAAAGTAATAACAGAAATAAGTCAATTGCTAACTCTGTGGTTAAGCGCGCTCCGTTATTAATATATTACCATTATATTACTAATAGTAAAAAATTGTTTCCGTTACTAAAATTTTGTTACTATTAGTGGCTTTACTTGTAATGAATACAGATGTGAAGAGAATCTGTCAATATAAATATACACACACATACACAGAGAGATAGAGATGCGAAGAGAAATGAAAAGAAATAAAAATTGACCAGAATAGCAATAAACAATTCACTATATTTCTTTTATTTAAAAATGCATACCATACACACAAGCAAGATGCGTCCTTAAATATGCATAAATATATTTAATATTATCAATTAACTGAATTTAGTAAAATTTGACATAAAGGAGCTTTTGTGAAGCTCCATATAAAGACTGAGTGTGTCTAGCGTTGAAATAACAGGTTGGGTTCCTTTACGTAGTGACCTTAAAGGAATTTTATGTAAATAATAATCTTTCCCTTTATTTTTACTTAACTTATGCGACTGTCAAAACATTTATTTTATACATTGCAAATCGGAAATAGCTTATAATTGATGTTTGAAAAAGGTTTTTTTCCCCTTTGTAAAGAAAAAAACCTTTAGATGAACTTACAAAGCTGTTAAACCTAAATTAGGATAATAACACATTAGTTAATGATATTATTCATACCGATTTGGAGACAAATGGAAATGAATACAAATTGACTACCAGCTGTTAATCTTTCTTTTTCCCTAATTAAATAATGTAAAAAAAAATAATGTACAAAATAATATATATTAAATTATTACCGAAGACTTTGTATTAGAAGCAAGCTGTGATCCATAATGACACGATGTCTCAATAGACTAAACACTAAAATATGTTCAAATGGAAATAAATAAATAAAATGACAATGCTGTTTTGCCTAAATTTGGATAATATAATAATAATGCAGAGACAAATGGAATGAATAAAAATTGACTACCAGTTGTAATTAGGATTATTATTTTTTTTTTTTAACTAACTTGAGAACGTATGTCAAACTCCTATGCAAGATGCCTCTTCAGATATAAATTAGAGGTAAGCAAGAAAATAATCACACACTTCTATCAAAACTCCAAGCATTCAACAAAAAAAGTCATTTATCCACACTATCATGGCAGAGATCGCAGTGGAAATCCGGATAAACCAGCTTGTAACACTGATTCGTGACGAGAGTCGACTGCTCGGAGGAGTTGATCAAAAGGTCCAGTACATCAAAGATCAACTCGAGCAGACGAAGTCTTTCTTGACAGTTGCTGACTCGAAAGAAGAACACGACCCGGAAATCAAAACATGGATCAGGCAAGTGAGGGAGCTTTCTTATGATGCTGAGGATGCCCTTGACATGTCTATGCTTCGATTTGCACGTGTTGGTGTAGCTGATGGATTTCCTGGATGTGTCAAGAATATCCATGCTGCGATCAAGAATTATTTAGCTCGTCGTAATGTGGCTGTTGAATTAGGGAAAATTGAGTCAAGGCTCAAAATGATTCATGATGAACGTCAGAAGTTTGAAAGCAAATATGATGGATCTGCACAACAGGTGTCTAGCTCTTTTGTAACGACCCGAGTTCTGAGCACTCAAAACGCTACTAAATCTATGCTATCTCATTTTAAAGTGGGGAAAACTTAAACGTTTATATAAACAAGTGCGGAAATTTTTTTCCTTCAAATGACATAATAAAATCCCATCAACAATCTCAAATATGATCGTTGTCAATAACTAACAAATACTTAAATCATTGTCAAAATATTAAATTTTGAAATCACATCAAGGTTTCTAACAAATAAAAGAAACATTAACAAATAATCATTTACTCATTTCTCTTTTCCTTCAATTGCCATCATCGGTTGAGTCATTGCCAGCTCCAAGACCTGAAATATTTTGAAATGAAGAGTACACTCAGTAGATTCCCGCGCACTATCTTTAAAAAAAACACAACACATATTAGGCAATTAATACATGTACACATGCAAATTATGTCCGTGGGCTTGTCTTAATACAAACCAATTGTCTATGTCTGTGGGCCCGTCAAAACGACGAGCTAAATCTGTGGGTTCACGATTAGAGTGAGCTAATTATGCACATACTTTATGTATTTCCATAAATCACATACAACACATGCATAATCACATAATATAGCATTGCATTATACTTTTCATAAAAGTGCGCACGTAACATTGAAAATAACTTTGAATGCGAAATCTACTTTAATTTCGCTTTCCTCTTTGAGTTTGAGCTAACGGGCAGTCAATTATACGTCAAGTTATGCTCCTCATCTAGCAGTTATATAATTTAAATGTTAGAAATTTGAAAATATTTTAAATCCAACCAAAGTATGAAATGAAAAGATAAACTTTAAAAGTTTTAGCTCAAAATCTAAACTTTTAAATCTTCAGGAACTGAAATGAATAATTTTATAATTTTGATGACTGAAATAGAGTTTTTCAAAACTTAAGGAACTAAATTGGATAAACCGAAACTTTGGTGACCGGAACGAGCCAACTAATAAAGTTAGAGGCTGAAAACGGCTTAGTTAGACAGATAAGGGCTGTTATGCTTTAAACAGGACCTCAGCGTTAGTTTAAATGACATTAAAACATGGGGGATCGGAACGAGCGTATAACAAACATTAGGACTTGAGGGCAAAACATCAGATTTAACCCAAATCCCTTAACTCCCTTCACCCTATTTTGTTCAAGAGGCAGAGAATGAGAGGGAGAGGGTGACGGTGGGGCGATTGGGAGTTCGGAGCTTGAGAGAGAGTTACAGTTTAGGGTGCGGCTCGAGTCGGGAGAGAAGGTCCAGTGATGTGGGTTCGCGATAGAGGTAGCGACCTAGAATGGGTCGTAGATGGAGGTGGTTCGAGGCTTTGGCTAGGAGCGGTTCAGGGACGGAGGAGCGTGGTTCGCGACGAAGGCTGAGTTGTGGTTCGAAGCTGAGTCCGAAATGGCGTCCAAGTTGGGTGCTCCGGTTCGAGGTGGAGGTCGCGATCGGGGTAGCGTTCGTGACTGAGAGCTGGGTTCGAGGAGTTTCACAGATGGAGGTCAATTTGGGCTCGGTCAAGCAAAGGAGATTGTAAGGGTTTGGCGCTGCGGTTCGATTTAGGTGCTTAGGTTCGAAGGCGATTTTGTGCTGGTTCGAGCTATAAGAGGGAGTCGCGGTCAAGGGTCGAGTTCGGCAGCAGGCTTTGGGTCACTGTTTCGAGGCAGTGGGAGGTGTGACGATAAATTCAAAGCGAGTTCTTTGGCACGATGGCGAGAGGTCGACGATGGGCTGGCGTTTGAGGGGGAAAAACAAAACTGGGTTCTGGCTTGGACCATATGGCTATGGCAATTTGCTTGAAAGGGGCGGCGACGGTGGTGGTGGCCGCCGCGGTGGCTGCCGGACGCTGCCCTTCTGGTTTCTTTTCTTTTCTTTTTTTTTTTTTTTCTCTTTGTGTGTGTGTTCGTGTATGAAATGTGTATGATGTATAGCAGTGCGAGTCTACCTGCTTGTGTTTTCTTTCCGTAGGTTGTGGATTGAAGGTGGCTGTGAGGTTGTATAAATTTCTGGGAATTGCTGTGTAATGCATGAGTGTATTTGAGCGTCCGAATGTAAATTTCCAGAATGCAATTGCGCTGTGCGATTGTATTTGTTACTGTGTACGTAGGGACTGTTGCTGTGAGAGTTTGTTGGAATGTATGTATATATCTGTATACCTGTTTAACTCCTGCTGATTTTGGTGCTGTGAAATTGTTGGGTGTAAGTGTAAGCAGTGAGGAAATGTGTGTATTGTGTATGAATAGTCTAATTGCAGCAGGGTTTGGAACGTGAATTGGCAGGGAATTAGTGAACTTTGTGCGTGAAATGATTCTGTTTGCTGAGATTGAATGTGGAACTTCTGTGTATTGGTGAGCATTGACGTGCCGGGTTAAATAGGCAGTGGACGTGGGGAAGATGCAGGGATGGAGATTGAGGAAAATCTTGGGAAATCCGGTGTAATTTCTTGTTACTGAAAATCAGAGAAGTAGTGGAATTTTTCTGTTGAGGCAACGTTTAGACAGTTGTTCAGAAAGTTGATCTTTTTAACGTGGGTTCCAAGATGGCTTGAAACGGTCCAAGGCTTGTTAGATCGGAAGAGCACACGTCTGAGCCTTAAATTGGGCTCAAGACAAACAATCAAATCAGGCTTAAATAAGAAAGGGGAAAAAGAAAACAATTCAGGCTTTGAAACTTGAAATTGGGCTTGAAATTTGCTTAGATTTAAATAAAAAGGGACTCAAATGACATCTAAACAAATGACTTTAAGTAGCAATTTGGATTTCAAATAGAATGGACCTAAAACATTTAAAATTTCTGGGATTCCATAAAATGAGAATTTGGGCTTAAAATACAGATTTTGAATCTTGGCCGGAAAGTTGGATTATTAATAAATCCAAATGATTAATTGGACGGCATATGCAAATTTTTTGAGAATATTAAATAATTGGCTCGAGTTAGGAATCCAATTACAAAATCCCGTTTTCCTTTAAAATATACTAGCCGAGCAATGCAAATTCTTTTAAAACCTTTTATCGTGACAATTATTAAAAATAATGGATTAGGGCGTAGCGACACGCTTAATTCTTTTAAAACCTTTTAAAATAAAATTTTCAATTAAAAAAATTCCGGTCATTACAATCCCTTACAACGTAATTTAATTTCGTCCTCAAAATTTAGCTCACTTGTTCTGCTAATTCCGGATACTTCTCTAGCATATCTGCTTCTCTTTCCGATGTAGCCTCTTCACTATTGTGGTCGCCCACTCAATCTTAATTAATAGAATTTCTCGATTCCTTAAAACATGTGCTTTTCTGTCGAGTATGGCAGTTGGCATTTCATCGTAGGTCAGATCTTCCAGTACTTCAATTGTCTGAACATTAACAACATGCCCTGAGTTGGGAACATATTTCCTTAACATGAATACGTGGAATACGCTATGTACCACTGAAAGTTCTGGAGGCAATGTCAAGCGATGCGCCACATTCCAACTCTTTCCAGTATCTCAAATGGCCTGATATACCTTGGTCTCGGCTTTCATTTCTTACCAAAATGAAGTACACCCTTCATTGGCGCCACTTTGAGAAATACTTTCTCCCCAACCGGAAAATCCATGCTTTTCTCGGCGTAAAGTTTTTTATCGATTGTGTGCAATCTTAATCCTTGCTCTAATCTTCTCTATAGCCTGAACTGTCTTCTTGAATAACTCAGGCCCCAATATCTTCCTCTCACCGACTTTGTCCCAATAAATTGGTGAATGACATCATCGACTGTATAGAGCTTCGTATAAGGCCATGTCGATGGTTGTCTGAAAACTGTTATTGTAAGCAAACTCGACTACCAGCAAATGAGTTTCCCAACTACCACCCAGATCCAAACACACATGCCCTCAACATGTCTTCCAATATCTGGACAGTCCTTTCGGACTGTCCATTTGTCTGAGGGTGGTAGGCTGTGCTGAACTTCAACTTAGTGCCTATCGCGGTCTGTAATGACTTCCAAAACCTTGAAGTGAACCGCGGATCCCTGTCCGATACGATAGATACGAGAACTCTATGAAGTCACACAATTACTTTGACATAAATCTGAGCAAGCTGATTCAAGTGGAGACTCATACGGATTGGCAAAAAATAGGCTGATTTTGTGAGTCGATCTACAATAACCCAAATGGCGTCATGCCTACTAACCGATCTGGGGAAACCCTCTATGAAATCCATAGAAATCTTTTCCCATTTCCACTCTGGAATCTCTAAAGGATTCAGCAACCCTGACAGTCGCTGATGCTCAGCTTTCACTTGCTGACACACTAGGCATTTGGCAACGAACTTGGCGATACTTCCTTTTATGTTTCTCTACCATAAGGTTTCGTGCAAGTCCCTATACATCTTGGTACCACCTGGGTGTGCCGTGTATAGGGCGGAATGAGCTTGGGTCAAAATCTCATCCTAGAGCTCATTGTTTCTGGGCACGCATAGGCGGCCATTGAATACCAGACCGCCGTCGAAGGAGATTTCAAACCCCTTCCTTTTCCCCGTTCCGACCTCAGCTTTTATCTTTTCCAGGAATGTATCATCCTTTTGTGCCGTAACAATTCTGTTTCTTAAGTCCGATTTGACCGTCAAACTGGCAATTACTGCCGATTACGGTCTCTGCGGTGCAACTAGTTCGATACTCAATTTCTCAAAATCCTTAATCAGCTGGTCTTAGACTGTACCGAGTGCTGATAACTGACCCACGTTTTTCCTACTCAAGGCATCTGGAAAAATGAAAAACCTACCCCCTCAAGGAAAATGTTTTTCTACTTTCAAGAAAACTATGATCACATAACCAAAAGTAGAAAAATATTTTCCAGGAAAAAAATACCAATCAAACACTGTTAAAGTGAGAATTTAGATGGAAAATCGACATTTTCTAAGGAAAATTCTTGTAATCAAATATACTCTAAATTTATTTGAGAGTGTCAATTAATAAAATATTTTTTTACACTCATTTTCTATACTATAATATATAGTTATTGTTAATTAAGATAAATAAATTAAAAAGTCGGCTTATTAATTTTTTTTTGGTTCTATTAAAATAAAAATGAGGTTAATGTGAATTTTTTGTTTTAAAAACTCAATAATTAATAAAGAATTTTATATGCAATCATTGTTTTAAACCTTAACCATCAAATAACACCAAATAAAAATCTGCATCGATGATTATAATTTTTGTTTTATATCTTTTTCATTGGATAAACCACATTACAATTAAAAAATTTATTTCATATTATATTTTTTACTAATGGATTGCCGAACATTATATATTTTAGTGCACAGATTTATATAAAGACTAGTACTGCCATGTGTGAACGGAGCACACATATCGTACAAGTGTATAACAATAATTTGGGGAGGACACCTAACTACTCCTATCTTGTTAAATTTCATAGCTACAATTGTCATTATATAGATTCAGATTCCTTATTTGATGTTTGTATGACACTAATCCGTGACTTCCTACATTAATATCAACATACAAGAATTAACATATTAATATCGTGTATCCTATTTATATAATAACTAGTGATACAAAAAGTAATATTCACAGTAATGCTGCATATGAAATGAAAAAAATATAAAGCAACGTTATTATATGCTAACAAAAAGGTACAGTAAATAGTACAAAATCTTTTAGCAGGATCCTATTCATTCACATTACTTTTATATCAATAATTACCACATAAATCACATGTGCATTTGTACGATTTGTTATACGTTATTGTAGTCAGAACAGTTATTTTACGACTAAAAAAAAAAAGAATAGTTATTTTCCCAAAATATATAAGCCCTTAATAATTATTTGTGATATATACATGGCTTAAAATTTTCCTAACTCACTTTGAATTATTAACCACATCAGCACGTGTGAACTATCACATCAGTGTTGGTTCTTACTTTACTTGTATCGTTTGGGACAAACTGAAGAAACACAACTGACGAAAGTGTTGGTAAGTCTTTAAAAAAATGATTACTGGAGAAGTAATAACAACGTAAGCGGATTTTGAGAAGCAGTGTAAAGGTAGCTTATCAACTTCTACTTTTATCTTCTCCAATTAATAATAATTAAATTATCAAATTTAACATTGTATTTAATTTTTTTAGACCTTTTGATATATATTACCTTCGTCAAAAGATAGTCCACTATTCCATTTTCATCCGTTCTGAAAAGATTACTCACTTACCATATTGAAAGATCGGAAGAGCATGTTTCATTTCCAAATGTGTCCCTAATTAATTATTGTTATTCAATTATCTATATATTGAAAGTCTTTCAAAAAATTAATGAGACATAAGGGTATATGTAGAAATATAAAGTAAAATTTAATATTTAAACTATATTAACTATTGTGTCTTAATCTATGTGAAAATAATTACGGACTATCTTTGTAAGACAGAGGTAGTATCAGTTAATGATGGACAAAATTTACAAATTATCTTATGCAGTCTATTTTATTTAAAATTTCTCATTAAATCATAATTTATTTAATGATTGTGTACTATATATCTTAATTTTATTTTTTTGTATTTTTATTAATTGGTTAATTTCAAATAATTTTTTCTCCCAAAAAAATATTTCAAATAATTTTTCACTTCATTTTTAATTCTTTTTGAAATATTACATATATATTATATATAATTGATAAAAGAAAAATAAGGATATCATATAATATTACTATAAAAAAACAATAATAGTATAATTATTATTTTCTTATTGGTTGTTGAGTAAATAAATACTTTTATATATTTATGCATCTCAACCCATCCTCTAATATAATGATAGCAACTAAATTGGAGACCGATCGTAAATATAAACCGATACCAACGATGAAACATTTAAATTAAAGTGTAAACTTGGCCATCAAGTTATAACTATGTAAACAGCTAATAAAACTTCAACCAAATAAGCCAACCAAACTGCAGTTATTTATAACAATTAAATAATAAGTAAGAGCAAACCATTGTAACTTGTAATAATTAAACAAGTAATAAAGCCCCCCAAAAAAAAAGTTTGAAAAAAATTCATTCACTTAAACACCTTGCAGTTTTACAAGTAAAAATACCAATAAAGTATTCATAATAATTGTTCAATTATTTCTTTTTCAATTATTCCATTATACTTAACCAAAAAAAAAAAAAAAATGAAGAAGAAGAAGAACTAAGAGTTGGGATGAGCCCAATATGAAAGTTCGTCCCCTTTATCTGGGCACTCGAGGTGCACTCCTTATTTGGCTAATGAAAAAACTGGTCAACTACCACCACATCAATTTTTTTTATAGAAGTATCATTTCAAATCACTTAGGCTATGACTTGATGCATGTATTCTTTTAAAATGAGCAGTTTACATTTTTAATGCTGCTCGGGTAATTAACTCTCTAAATTTTGACCAAGAAGACTTTGTATTAGATGCTAGCTATAATCCATTATGACACAATACCTCAAACATTAGAATATGTAAATAAACAAATATGTTCAAGTTGAAATAAACAAATAAAATGACAGCTGTTTTACGTAAATGTACAATTTGTAATCCAGTTTAGATTAATAATGCATTAATTAATGCAATTATTGATACAGATGGAAATTAACGAATAAACATTGACCACCAACTGCGAGTCTTCCCCCCAACCCCCCCACCCCACAAAACAATTGAATGATGTATATTAAACTCCCACGCAGATGCCTCTTCAAATATAAATTAGAAGTAGAACTAGAAAATAATCACTCACTCCTATCAAAATTCTAAGGATTCAGCAAAAATAAATTAGGCAATTATTTGCACTATCATGGCGGAGATTGCAGTGGAATTCCTGTTGAACCAGCTTGCAACACTGATCCGGGACGAGAGTCAGCTGCTGGGAGGAGTTGATCAAAAGGTCCAGTACATCAAAGATCAACTCGAGCAGATGCAGTCTTTCTTGACAGTTGCTGACTCGAAAGAAGAACGTGACCCCGAAATCAAAACATGGGTCAGGCAAGTAAGGGAGCTTTCTTATGATGCCGAGGATGTTCTTGACCTGTTTATGCTTCGATTTGCACGTGTTGGTGCAGCTGATGGATTTCCTGGATGTGTCAAGAATATCTATGCTGCGATCAAGAATTACTTAGCTCGTCGTAATGTGGCTGTTGAATTAGGGAAAATTGAGTCAAGGCTCAAACCGATTCATGATGAACGTCACAAGTTTGAAAGCAAATATGGTGGAACTGCACAACAAGTGTCAAGCTCTCTCCCTGTCAACCACATTTTTGATAGGCGGGGAGATGCACTTCTGGTGGAGGAAGAGATGCTTGTAGGAATTGAAGAGCCAAAAGAAGAGCTCATCACTCAACTTCTTGACGAGGACTCTCGGCTTAAAGCTGTTTCTGTGGTGGGCATGGGAGGTTTGGGGAAGTCCACCCTAGTTCATAAGGTATATGAGGATGAACGAGTAAAAGGAGAATTCCAATACCATGCTTGGGTCACTGTTTCCCAATCATTTAGCGTTGATCAACTTCTCAGAGACATGATTCGACAGTTTTGTGTTGAAACTAAAAGACCTGTGCCCCAGGATGTGGAACTTCAAAATGGTCTTGAGCTGAAAAGATTTGTTAAGGACTTCCTTCATGAAGCAACGTACATTATTGTCTTCGACGATGTATGGCGCAGAGACTCTTGGGATGATCTTAAGGACGCATTGCCTAAAAGCAACACTAGTAGTCGTATATTGATCACTACACGAGTAATTGACGTTGCTTATGCGACTCGAGCAGAACTAATTTCTTGCTATGTCCATGAAATGGAGGCCTTGTCTATGGATCAGTCTTGGACCCTGTTTTGCAAGAAAACGTTCCAGGATAAAGTCTGCCCTTCGCATCTACAGAAAGTCTGTGAACGCATTCTAATCAAATGTGAGGGCTTGCCCCTTGCCATTCTTGCAATTGGTGGTATATTGGCATTAAAGGACAACGACAGAGTCAGTGAGTGGGAGATGGTTAACAACAGCATTAACAGTGAGTTAGAACATGACGGGAAACTAGGAAGATTGAAAGAGGTAATCTTATTGAGTTACTATGATTTGCCTCACTACCTCAAGACTTGTCTTTTGTACTTGAGCATTCTACACGAAGATCAAACAATGAAACATTCAGATATAATTAAGTTATGGAGCTCTGAAGGATTAGTGCAGGGGAGAGGAAACATGACAAGAGAAGAAGTTGGTGAAATGTATCTTGAAGAAATCATCCATAGAAGCCTAGTCCAGGAAGTAGCTTACATAGATAAGTTCGGGCGGGATGTTGCATGTCGTGTACATGACATTATTCATGAAATCATTGTTACAAAGTCAAGTGAGCAAAATATTGTGAACACAGCTACGGGAAGAGATTCAAGGTTGCCTGCTAAAGTTCGACGTTTTGTAATTAATGGTTCTCTTGATAATGGACTAGAAACAAGTTGTTTTAAGCATCTTAGGTCTTTATTGTTGTTAAGCCGTACAGAGTCAATATCTGAAGAATTCATAATTAGTGTCCTGGTCATAGGCTCTTGAAGGTGTTATACTTGATAGATCTGCCACTAAAAGAGATCCCAAAGGAGGTTTTCAAACTTTATCTTCTTACAAGCCTGAATCTAAGCGGGACAAAAGTAAAAGTTATTCCAAAAGCAATTGGTAAGCTTGTGCATCTAGAATCACTAGATTTAAGTTATACCAATGTGGTTTATCTACCCATTCAAATACTCAGGCTTCGAAGACTTCGACATTTGTTAGTGTACAATAGTGGAGGGAATGATGATATTCTCAGTTGTGAATTCTTTAGGGCTCCTTATAGAATAGGATGCTTGTCTTCCTTACAAACACTAAGTGATATAGTGGCTGATCAAATGGGTGACAGTTCAACAGTGAGAGAGATAGGGAAGCTTACTCAGTTGACAAGGTTGGGCATTGGTAAGTTAAGAATAGAAGACGGAAAGGATCTGTGCTCATCTCTTGAGAAATTGAGTCACTTGCGCAAGCTCAGTGTCACTTCCATTGTAAAGGAAGAAATAATTGACTTGAAGTATTCATTATCTTCAATTCCTTTGTTTCTTCAAGATCTAACCTTACATGGCCGGTTACAGAAGATGCCACAGTGGATACCTTTGCTTCACGAGCTAACCAAAGTACAGTTGATATTTAGCAAGTTAAGTGACGATCCAGTAAAAATTGTGGAAGATTTGCCAGTTCTAGAAGATCTTCAACTTATAGATGCTTTTGAAGGTATGACATTGCACTTCAAGGCTGGAAAGTTTCCAAGACTCAAGCTTTTATACATTTCACAGCTAAGAGCATTAATGTCACTTGTAGTGGATGAGGATTCCATGCGTAATCTTACCAGCCTAATCATCACCTCCTGCAAGTCGATGGTGGAGTCTCCAATTGGCTTGGAACATCTAAACAACCTTCAAATATTTGTGATCCAGGATATGAACGAAGAGTTTGTGGAGGCGCTTGAAAATGCAAAATCGAATAATGATAAACTCGCTCATATATCTGTAGCTATTGCGGACCGGGATGATACGGAGGACCGGGATGATGCGGATAACCGGAAGTCGTTCTAAAGAATTGTCTTCTGATGCAATGTGAAATTTAATTTCGTAACTTTTTCTTTTGACAAGTTTTCCTACGTATGATTGATATATCGGTTTTGAACATGTGTTTGTAATTATTTGTAATTGTTACATTGAGCGGTTTCAAATTCTTTGATCTTGTACAATTTTAGTTCATGACATTGTTGCCATTATATATTTAATAATTGATTTCTATTAGTCGAATATCATACTTAAAAGACAGGGGCAGAGCTAGGATTTTAGCTTAGCGGGAGTGAACTTAAGCACAGAATTACATTTTTAAAAATAAGACTATCATGATATAGTACTAAAAATGTAATAACTTTTTATGATTCTTATGTATGGTGGTGTTACATTGCTAGTAGTAATAAAAAAGGAACTAAAAATGAGTACGAAACTGGGGGGAAAAAAGACCAAAGTAAAAAAATAACAAAGAAAACTAAATCAAGCTCGAGAAAAATAGGTTAAGAAAATCATATGGTAGATGTGAAAAAATAGAATTCATAAAAGGAGTTGCTGAATTGAGATGCAACTAGTAATCGAGCGCTATCAAGCTTGGATCAAGAGAAGATAGCTTTTGTGAATAGACTGATGTCAAGCTTTTGTGATCACTTAGTTGTGACAAAATCTTAGCGAAATTTTACTTTCTAGAGTTTTAGTATGTTAGAATTTGAAACAAATATTAGCTTCTAAATTAATAGATTAATTGATTTTGTACTTGACACTAAAGAAAATTAGATGCTGAATTAGAATTAAATTAGTTGAATTGGATGTATCAATTGTTAATAATACTAATAATTAATAATTTATAAATTATTATTTTTATTTTGGCCATGTTTTAGAAAGAGAAAATTAAAATTAAAGAAAAGGAAAAATGAAAAGAAAAACAAAGAGCTGGGCCATGTCCAGTGGGTGCAATTGCACCCATTGGAGCTCTAGTAGCTTTGTAAATACTTAAAAGAAATTACATATTTACTTATTATAATTTTACCTTATTTTTTCCATGTATATTCCAGTGTCATTAATTATTTGAAATATTTTCAATGTATAGGTAGTTGAAAAATAATTAATTTGTGACACATATGGAAATGAAACACTAAATACATATTCAATATGGTAAGTGACATATCTTTTTTGGACAGATGAAAATGGCTCTATCATATTGGAATACAACCTTGGGTGAAGCTGATAATTTCCATTACGTACATTCAGATATTATATATTTCCTCCAGCAAAGAACTTTGTTATTTTGGGGTTCATGACAAATTCAGGTGCTTAATAAGTCTTAAATGACAAAAGATTCCATATATTGATGAATTTTGTGAATACATGGTTTACCTAGACTCCAATAAGGATGTATCTTGTCTAGCTACTTAACAGTTAATATAAAATAAAGTGTAACATAACTTAGATATGTCTAGATCGGGTATGCATGTGGAATATAAATAACACCAGAGTTGTTGACTCAGAAACCCAACTCGGAAAACTACAGATACCTTTGTCATGGGACAAATAATCCATTAACATATATAAGGGTTTAATAAGCTCGAGATACTTAGTGGTATCGCAATAAACACTAAACATTCAAAATGAAAAACTTATAAAAGAAACTCTTTTCTTTATGCCTTTTGACATGTGACAATGTGCGTTGCTCTTCTTCTCTCGCTATTGCACTCACATGGGAGCGTACATCAAGCTTCCTAGAGAACACTTGAACTCATTGTGGGAAACAAAACCTCCTAAACCTCTTCAATCTTGTGTGGATCGTCTCTCGCACATATATATGATTTTCAATCAATGCGCTATATAGGGTTTGCCAAACAAACACGGTTTTAAGACATGTAGGTCCAAATGCAAGTATAAAACTCACGGCTTTATGGGTGTGTGTTTGTTCTTTTCTTAGTCGAGCTCTCGGGAAATATTCCAAAGAAAATTTTTTCTCAACTCGTATCATCTCATCTAGTCGACCTACAAGAGAATATATAAGATGGTCTTTGAATTGTGTTGCAAGACAAGAATTAAAGAATCCGAATCCATATAGAAATAAAACATAAGGAAAGTTAGAATTGCATAATACCATAAACACAAAACTTTCCTAAGTTAAATCAACCTTCTCATGCAAGAAGTTATTACCTAGTTAAATAAGGTAACTAGTGTATAACATAAACTAGGAAACTTTGAAACTTGCACGTTAGATAAAACTCTTGAGCCTCAAGCAAGCTACACATGCCCCAACCTTCCTTTAGGCCAAGACTCTACAAAATTTGCAAGCTAAAAATAATATAACATGTAAACAAATCATGCAAAATATGTCACAGTGTTTTGACACTTAGTAAAAATTAGGAATGCCAATTTACAAAAGATTTTGTACTAACAATCTCCTGCTTTGGCTTTTCTAATTTTTCAAAACAAAGTAATAGCTCAGAGTGTCAAAAATTTCCTAAGGGTTTTCAAAATTTGTAAACAAATAAAAACTCCTCCTTTGTAAGAAACTCTCCCTATGATATATGAGAGCAAAAACAAGAAACATGTAATAAACATGTAAACATGCTAGATATATCTTGTCATGCTACTATTCTTCTCTCCCTTTTGAACAAAGAAAAAAAAGCCAAACGTATCCTACAAAAAATATCAGTAAGATCAGAGCTAAAGGTGTAAAACACATATCAAAGCTCAAAACAATATTTCCTACATCAAAATGTTGTAGCAAGCATAGGGACTTGTAATCCAAAACAAAATATTAAAACAGAAATTAAAAACATAGAAATTTAATGAAAGTTTCAAAAACATAGAGATGCTTTTGATAAGTCTCCTTCTTCCTTCCTTCTTCAATTTTTTCATGCTGGTAGGCTTTAATCAACTCTCTTGGATTTCTTGGCCTTCTTTTTCTTCTTCTCCTGGTGTTGTTGTTTTAGGTGTATCTGGCTTGGGGTTTGCTGCTGCTGGATCTGCTGTATCCTCGTACTGACTTGTTCCTACTGCTTGATGATCTATAGGCTTCAGATATGCCCTCAGAAAGACTGCAATGTCTTCATCTTTATATGAAAGTCTCTCCATTTAAAAGCAAACAATGAACCATCAAACTACATAAAGGATTAAAAGCATTTAAAAATTTAGAATGTGAATGCTGGAAAGTAGTAAATTGAGTCTCTAAATTCTGAAAGTTCAGCTTCTAGCTCGAATATATGCTGCTTCAGCTCCTCTGTGTCTGGTTCTACTGATACCACAGAAGTAACATATTTTACTACAGGTTTGAATATCTTAGCACAATGATCCCGTCTCAGCAAAGCAATAGGTTGTGACCAAACATCCCTTGACATTTTGTCAACTCCTTGATCCTTTAAATATTCAGAAATAATCCATGGAAGGGAAGTTTGTAGGTTTTGGAATACCTAGGTCCACTTCCAGATATGCAGCTCTTAATGACATTAAATACATGCTGTCCCCAATCAATTGCCTTTTTAGTACCTAGTAGAAATAGAAGAAGTGCTCTCATTCTATTAATTTTGGTCTTGTATGTGACTGGGTCTAGATTAGTCATCACAAATTTATATAGCAACTTATACCTCAAAGACATCTGTGCTATCCCAAAATTAGATCTTCTGGCGGGCCAATTTATTCCAATTAGTTCCTTAGTTATCTCATTGTTGGATATATTCTGCTCAATGTTTTCAAAAATATTAAACTGCCAGATCCCTATCCAGTTTCACAGACTATCTGGTATGAATCTCACCATTCTCTCCCTCACATAAATCTTAGATGTAAATGAGTACTTAGAATCACCAAGATTTTTAGGGATATTAGCCAAGAATTCCATTACTAATGTCTCGCTAGCCTTGCCATGACAATCATATAATTTTTCAATTTTGAAAATTTTCATCAATTTTCCTAGACCAAATTTCTCAACATCAGAAAACACAATCTGCCTCTCATATTGAAACTTTCTAAAGATCATATACTTCTTATATAGTTTTGTAGTTTTGGAATCATGAAAACGAAAGTTATAAGGAACGAAAAAACCTCGTACTGTTCAAATCTCAGTCCTCTTGAAGACCTTTGCATCATCAAGATACGTTCTGACCTCATTTGAGCCTTCTGGCGAAGAATCTTCCCCAGATAATTTCTGGTTAGGTAAGTTTTCTTTAGATTTAGATTTTGATTTTGATTCTAATTGAGTCCTTCTCTTTGGTCTCCATCTGGTAGGAATTTTTCTGACTGATGTTTCAACTTTCTTCTTTTCCTTTTTGATATCATCCCTCTTCTTTTTCTCTTTCTCTGAAAATTTTTCAATCTCTTCCTCTGTAGAGAATTCTTCTAAATTTTCTTCTTCTTTCTCAACCTGACACTCACTTTCTAACTTGTCATTTTCCTTTTTGGATTTATATTCTCTGTCAATAGCGGATGTATCCTTCTCTGATCCTTCTGGCTCTGACTCTCCAAAATTGTCAGATCCTTCTTCTCTAGGTTCCTCTTCTGTAGAATATAAAGAGGACTTATCTGCATCTGCCATCTCTTTGACTGGAGATTTCTACTGTTTTTCCTCAACAATCAACTATTGCACTTGACTCGTGTTCTCTTCCTGTTGATTTTTCCCAAGGTAAGGTTCGGAAGTTTCCTAGCAATTGATTGCGAAATCTCTTGAAGATTTGGGGCTTGTTGAAGAACTTCATCATGTTGAACATTAAACATTGGAATTTTAGGTTGAATAGTAGGCTGCTTAACTTCTGGTACTGACACTTGTTGTTTGACAACTGACGGTACTGGTGGAATTGGATTTTCCGGTGGTTGTGGCTGATTCTCTTCTGCATGTAGCTTTTGGGCTTCCCCTTTGAAAAAAACCATTGCCTAAAGTGGATCAACTTTGTACGGAAATTCTTCCACCAGTTTCTCTGGTGAGAGTACCGGTGTTGGATCAACGGATTCTATTTGTGGAATTTCTTTTTGTGGTTGCGCGGGAGGATGAATTCAGCCTGATTCACCATCGTCTGAGAGGATTGTGATGGGCTTTCATCTGCTTTTGTGCTTCTAGTAGTACGGCTGCTGCGACCACCACGTCCTCATCTCCCCTTGTCTCTAGCACCTGTTCCGGTAGTAGTTCCTTTTCCGGCCATAGTTTCTGTGATAGAAAGTTTAGAAAAGAAAATAAAGAGAAACTAAGGATGCTTGGAAAATTTTAGAGCAGTTAATTTTTGAGAATGAAAGAGTTTCAGTTAGGGATAAGAAAAAGAGGGAAGTTATAAAACTAAGAGGGAGACTAAAAAGTCTCTGACGTTGATTTTCAGAATTTGCCCTTTAGAGATTTAAAAAATTGTACAAGCGGTTTACCTGTAATTGCTACAAAAGGAAGCTCTGTATGCTGTTTGACCCATCAACTAACGAATTAGATGCATATGGGCTAGATTCATACAGGCAAATATATGCAAATGTAATGAACCGATATTAATTTAATGAACAGTACTGAATACTTCTCAAGATACCTTTTGAAGTTCACACCATGAAATATTCAATCAATTGAACCGTTCTCAATAGAAGGAAGCTATTTTTGAATGGAATTTTATTTTGAATTTATCTATATATGGTCAATCTTGACCCCATTTTGCATATTGTGAGGACTTGACTTATTGAGACTTATGAGCGATGCACGAGAAGACCGATCATTATGTGAACAACTCTTATAAAAAAAATACAACTTTTAAGTCCTTAGCTTGATCGACTTTTCTATAATTTTGAGCATAGTCTTCTGAAGGTAAAGGTAACTGTAGGCACTCAAAGACTTAATTGACTGATAGCTTTTGCCCTTACTGACTCTGCCCCTTAGATAATATTGGTCATATGTAGTGCCGAAGAGTGTGGATACTGACCATAGGTCTACATCAAATTTATAACTCTCAATCCGTAACCCGTTATAGCTCAGAGTAGGCCAGACGTATTCCATCCCTTTTATACAGTTTATCTTTATAGAATAAAGAGAACAAGTTTGACTGATCTCTTCAGGATGCGTCCTCCTCTCGATATCTCAGTGATATCCTGTATAAATGTAAAGTACTTTGATTAATATGATCATGAATGACACACAAATCAGATCGGAACTCTATGAAAAATGTAAATAATAGAAACTTTCTGTCTTTCTGAAATTTTCTCATTTTTTAAAATGTAATGCATGTTGTGTATATGTCGCCAAACAACCTCTCTATAGGCAATGATGATCAAACTCAACTTCATAAGCCATTGCCGATAATTGAAGTGTTATCGACCGCTACGGGAAGAAATTTAGGATTGGTAGCAACACCTATTTTGTTGTCTCGGGCCCAAGTTGGAGTTTAGACCTTATTTAGTTCTTTTGTTTAACTACTTGGCCCAACTAGAGACATTGGCCCATTTGTGTCTTGGCTTTGTGTACATATACTCACAAGATTTCTTTTTCCCTCTTTGAAGCTTCCAACGTCCCTCTGCCCCTCCTTTTGAATTCAAACTAGGGTTCTTAGTGAGAAGAGGGAGTCACTACCTTAGTCGTGTGATTGTTGTTGGTTCTTCTATTTGGGCATAGGGTGTTGCTCATCCTAGGTTTCCTTGTAAAGAGTTTGATCCTGAGCCTATTTTTCACTTTGTGGTCTTCCATTTCTTAGTTTCTTGATGTAATATTTGTGACAAATTGGTATCAAAGCTTGGTTAGTGGGATTACACACAAGAAACTTGAAGATTGGAGCAGAAAAATTTGAATTTGGGGCAAGAAATTCGCAGGAATCAATATGCTCAAATCTGTCTGTCCACTTTCCAGCCAATTCAGAAAGAGTTAACGAAAACCAAGACAAACGCTCAATTCCTGGCGATGAGGCACTTCCGATCGATAGGTGCATGGGACCGGACGGCGGCCGGAGTGGTGGCGAGTGTGTATAACTCACTAGCAGGTGACCCCCGCTGTTAGAGAGCATGAGAGAGCGTGGGACACATTCAGGCGAACAGACTTATTGCAAAATCTTCGTCTCAACGAGAAGAGTCCAAGGTACCTTTGAATTTGCAATCGGAGTTATGTGCTGAAAATGAGAGCCTATTGAAGTTGACTGCGCGTTTTTCCAAGCGAGATGCCGAACACCGACTAAAATTCTGATTAGTTCAGACCCTTATGTATGTGTTTTATAGACCACATTGACTGGTTAGCTAGGTATCATGTTCTTCAACACTATTTTACCTTGTGTGAAGAGTTGTAGATGTTATCTTTGTGATATTTAATGCTCATTGTTGATTCTTGAATTAGTTAGTTCTGGTGAATTGCATTAGTTGCTGATTTAGTGTGCCATTAGTGAGGAATTGCTTTTGTTGGATCATATTTTGTTGCATTTCTATGGATCATATTTTGTTGCGTTGCCACTTAGTGTAGTGTTCTTTGTGACATTGTGTGGTTTTGTGCAATCTTTTGGTTGGTTTTTGTCCCAAAAATAGCACCACACAATTTTGAATTGGCTATTTTCAATGGAAAAGTGACTTTTCAATTTGGCAACAAAAAATGAAGGAAATTCTTATTCAACAAAAGGTTTCTAAAGTAATCACCGATAGTTTTCCCGCAACTTTAACTAAAGAAGAAAAAGATGAAATAGATGAGCTTGCTTACTCTTCAATTATTTTACACTTGTCTGATTCCGTTTTGAGAAAAGTTGGAAAGCTTAAATCTTCTAAAGAACTTTGGGAAAAATTGGAAGAGCTCTATGTGTCAAAATCTATCTCTAACAAACTCTACTTGCTTGAAAGATTCTTTAGCTTCAAAATGGATCCTTCAAAGGATTTTGATGACAATATTGATGTCTTCAACAAGCTTGTCCGAGATATTGTTAATTATGGTGAAAATGTGCCTGAACAATATAAAGCTGTTATTTTACTTAATGCTATTCCCGAGAGTTACCGAGAGGTCAAGAATGCTATTCACTATCGGCGGGAGACATTAACAGTTAAGATTTTCATAGAGTCTCTTAGAACTAAAGAGATGGAGATAAAAGCTAAGAAACTTGACAAGAGAGGTGGTAAGGTCCACATGTTGAGAGGTAGGACACAAAATAGACAAGAGTGATATCAAAATAGTGAATCAAGTGGTAATGGAGGTAAAAAGCAGGGAAATGAGCATGCTAGATCTAAGTCTAGGTCTAAGGGTAAGAAATGTTATGGTTGTGATAAACCAGGGTATTTCGTTAGAGATTGCACTATTGATAAGAACAAACAAAAGGGGAAGGGGAAAGTAGATGGGGTAAATGTGTTATCTTTTGTTGATTCTGTTGATTTTGACCCTGGTTACGTTTACACTATTACGAATTCTATTGATATTGTTTCTACTCCTGAATCGAATATGTGTGCCAATTCCAATTTGCATGAGTGGATGCTTGACTCTGGTGCATCTTTTCATATTACTTCAGATAGAGATTGGTTTGAAAATTTGTGCCCC
>CAVNYN010275490.1:0-18897 GCA_963692815.1 Nyctanthes arbor-tristis | reverse complement strand
GCTCTTCCGATCTCTGATCAACTTGTAATTGCGTTAGTGAATTCGTGAGGAAACCGAGAGGTAAGTCACCAATTTAGCACTTCAATAGAAAACATAAATTGCATAAAAGATAGGGATATACTTTTATGATTTGTGTGACCACAAAAATCGTTTCTTGTTAATTAATGCACTCGACTAGGTTGAAATTCACATAGAGATATAGTGGGTTTACTTGGTTGGGTAGATTTGAATTTGCTCGAGAGAGGCTTTCAATTAAACTTGTGAAACTGGTTGTGAGCACGTGATGGTGAATTGTCATGAGTGGGATTGCATAATTGGAACGCCTGTTTATTGTGGATTCGTGAGTCTCAACGCCTTCATTCATATATTTTCTAGTTGCTTCTTAGATTACAATAGATAAAGCATTTAATTGATAGTTTAAACAATCCCATTATTCTTTTACAAAGTTTTAATTTTCTTATTCAACTGGTGTGAAATTGACTCAATAGAAATAGGTGACAACTTTCCCTGTGGGATCGATATTCGGGACTCTTCTAGTCCTATACTACTTGAACGATATCGTGCACTTGCAATTTCGCCTATCAGCAACACTCCTGGAGAGTTTTTTTTATGGAACCAAATAAAAGTCAATAATATAGAACCAATTGTATCAATCTTAAGTAATTAAATTAGAAAATCACATGTGATTTCATGCATAAGAGGCCAAATTTGGCTCCGTCTATTCCCCTCTCCACCTTCCTAATTTCCTATTCTCCTATTATCATCATCATCATCATCATCATCATCATCATCATCATCATCATCATCATCATTTTCCTTTCACTATTAGAAGTGCTCTTATATATTATTATATTGCCTCTCCAATCCATCATTGGTACATGCTCGGCTCTCACGAGAGGTGGCTTTAATGTCAACTCTATGTTTCTAACTTTAAATTAATGTCAAATTTAAAGAAGTTTTTCCCCCATATACACACCACTAGTCCACATGCCACTAGGATAAGCTTTTTTTTTTTTGTGGTGGAAACTAATTGTAATATTTGAAGAAGAAGACAATGACAAGAGAATTGGAGGCATATGAACAACCATGTATATTTTTTCACCTTGTAGAAGAGAACCGGTGATATTTAACGATGATAATTTTGAAATTTGTCCAAGTTCAATGTATAATGTTGACGTCAGGTTTCATAAACTTCTGAGTCAGCAATACAAATAGGGACTTGGACACTATGAGGAATAACGATAGCGGCAAAGTGTAAAACGAATATAAGTATCAGCCTCTGTGGAAGCTAGAGGTCTGACCCTCAAGGAGCAGAGAGCCAGCTCCTGAATCTCTATTATTTCTCACTCTTGAAGTAGTTTTTCCCTCTTAAAAGTTCGGAGAGGATCCTTTTCTTGGGCATCCTCCTCTGGTACTTATAGGTACTTGATGGGCCTTTTAGGCCCTTTACAGGGGGGAACAGACCAAACATAGGTTTCTGCTTCCGTGCTAGATTATTACAAAACACAAGCTCAAGACTTCAATTCTAACAACCTCGTACAATGCCCTATAACTAACTTTAACTAACAGCTATCAACAACCGATTTTCAACTGTCATGAGGAGCAACCGTTCCAACGTGAGCTTCGCAGGCCCTGAGAACCTTAGGATCTTGGTAACTACATTGCTTTGGGCTTGGCAGCTCCCTGACGGACTTCTGGGCTTGGGTACTTTTCAGGGGCTCGAGCCCAACTCCGTATTCGACCCTTGGGGTTGGGTGCTCCTTAGAGACTTGAAAACTTTAACATCTGCTTGGTGATTATCTGGTATAACAATGGCCCCCAAAATGTCCAAGGCTAGATAACAGTCAGGCTTGGGCATTTTGATCTCTTCTTTCCTCATCTGTACCCTACCATCATGTTTACAAGTATGATTCAATTAGAAACTTATTTTGTGTATATATATGTGTGCGTGTGTGTGTATAAATATACTTATGTATAGATATTTAGGGGTGTGTGTTTTGATAATAAGACTTTCTGATCTTCATGCCAAGGTGAGTTCCTTCGAGTCCGCGGCTTCAAATTTGCAGCAATAATATGTTTATTTTGAAATTGAAAAATTTAAAGCCCTTTAGGTGTATTGGTGCGTATATAGGTTCTTGCATGTATAAGCTTGGGAGCCCAACTTATTTTCATTCCTCTCTTCCCATTTTCTCTCTCTATAATCCACTTTCTCTCACTACTTCCTCAATTTCATATCCTATAACCCCCTTTGGACCTGCCTTTATGTCCCATTGGTTGCCGTGCATCAGCTCCATTGGATATGATTACTAGCTCCGTTCCAAAGTTGTCTCCGTTTCCCTTTTATCCCCGATTGGTTTGAGTTCCGATTAAGGTCAGTTGAGCATGACTTCTCTATCAGATCTACCTGGTAGCTCCGCCTCCATTCTGGGTTCGTCTTCTGCTCCTACGAATCTGTCGGTTCTGAGTTCATGCCACCGGATCCGTATTGTTTACTCATCAGGACGTATTGCATCCTCTACTCCTCCAGATCCGTCTCGCCGGACTGAGCCGCCCATCTCGACTTCACCGGCAACCACTCCGCAGAAGCAGCCGCGCGCAGCTGCCTTGAGGGAGCAACGTTCGGCCGCTGCTCCCATGGAGCAGCTGCAGCAGTACGTCGCCGCCTGGGGGCTGCAGTCACGGGCTGTTCCTACGGAGCAGACTCGCGCTGCCTTTTTGGGGCAGCTGCCGCCTGTTGCTCCTTTGGAGCAGCCGTGCGCTGTCCCTTTGGGGCGGCCGCCGCCCGCTGCTCCTTTAGAGCTGCCATCGCGAGCTGCTCCCAAGGGGCGGCCACATCCAGTGGCTCCCTCGGGGCATTCTCAAGATCGGAAGTCTCAGGTTCTCCGGCTTCCAGACGTGTGCTCTTCCGATCTTCTGAACGGTCGGGCACATCAATTCCAACGGAGTCTTTTGACGAGACTCAATCTGCTTCTGGATCTGATTCAAGTGATGAGCTTAATGAGTCCAATGAGGAAAGGAATTCCCAAGATCTTGAGAATGAAAGTGTTCGCCCACAGTTGGCGAACTCCCTCCACATGGACTTCTCCTACATGGCCCCTCAACCTGAAAGGTGGAACGAGCTTCTTTGGGTAGAATAGCCAGATTATATAAAGATGATTTGCGTGAATTTCGTTCCTTGTTTTTCATCAAGCCTGGTGTAGAATTAGTTCTGCCCCGAGACGGTCACCGGCCTGACTATCCTCCCAACGGTTGTTTAACAATTACCAAAAGGATGCTCGAAGCAGGTGTGCAGCTTCCTTTTCCCTGGATCCTTACCGACTATCTTAGGTTACGGAGACATGCCCTAGCGTAGATAACTCCAAACAGGTGGAGGACTATCTTGGCCTTTATTATTATTTGGCAAAAAGTTGGTCAACCTATGCCCCCAGTGGAAGTCTTCAACTACTTTTACGTTTTTAAGAAAGATGGTCCAGGTTTGTATTATGTAGCTGCCAGACTGGGTCCCCGACGTGAGCAGGTGGTGGCGGAGTGAGTGCTGCTTTTCTATTAAGAGTTACATAAGTCATGCTCGGCTCCCTGACCATGACGAGGCCATTCCTAACCGATTTATAACTTATAGTAAGTTTTAACTCCTTGTAATCACTTTTTGTTATCTATACTGAATTGTTTGACATCTCTTCTCTTGCAGAAAATGTCAAGGTTTGTCACCCCAAGGATCTTGTGGATTTATTCAAGAGAATTTTTACTGGTCAGCTCCATTTGAATCTTTACTTTCGCGACGTGCTTTCTGAGGAGAACTTGAGGAAGACCTTCTTAGTAAACCATCGCATCTCTGTTCAAGTTCCTGTTCTGTCTGGCAATCGGGCTAGTATAGTTCTTCCCTTGTGACACTTATTTTGTTCCGTTCTTACTATTATATATATATACTTTGTTCATGGAGTTCTCTTCTTTGTTTTCAGGTACCTTCCAGCCACCCCCAGACGCTGCGCTAAGGCTAAGACGGAAAGAATGGCTCCTGGAGATCGTGATGCCTTCTTCAAGAAGAAAACGAAGAAGTCGAACCGACCTCCACCTGAGGTGAAATCACTGCCCCGTGGAACCTACAAGGTTCCTCCTTTGCCAGAAAAAAGATCGATAGATTCTTCCCCGAGTCAGCAGAAGAAGAAGCAGAAACTGTTGGAGGGGGGAAGCCCCCCGAGATTTGACGGAGTCGATATGGAGATCATAGATACTCAGACTTCTCAAGTTCCTCCCCTTCTTGATGCCGAGAATTATTATTTTGCAGTGAACGAGCGGATGGCCTCAGAGATGGCGGCGCTGAAGGGCAAGATGCCTCGAATTTATCGGGACCTCAATTCTTCTGAAAATCCTGCTTCCGGGGATCTGAAAAAGCTTCCGCTGAGTGTTCACAGTTCTGTTGACATGATATCCCGAGGATGGATTAAGAAAGACGAGCAAAGGCCCAAATTCATGAATCCAGATGAGGCTGTTGATGTCGGGTACTTACTGATTGCTCAGGGCCTGAATTATTTGAGTCACGGCCGTTATAAAGTGCTTAAGATAGTGGAGCATGAGCAGAAACTCGCGGGAGATGCCATTTTAGACCATGATAGGTTGAAGGATCTCGAGGGATCCAACAGGGAATTGAAGGCCGAACTTGAAAGTCTACAATGTTCTCATGTATCTGAGTTAGAGGAGGCCACATTAGAGAAGGAAAAGCTTCTGAAGCAGCTCCGCCATTCGCACCGGGAGCAGGCAAAACTTCAGAAGGAACTTGAAGAAACCAGAGCTCAGGTCGAAAGTTCTGATCAAGGCGTCATCCAAAAGTACAAGGGTAGTAAAGAGTGTCAGTTGGACCAGTTTGATAGCTATCTCGTTGCCCAGACAGATGTGATCAGAAAAATCAAGGCCCAAGGGGCTGCATTCTCTATCAAATACTTAAAGCATGACCTGGAAGAGATGAAAGCTGAACAAAAGGCAGATATTGATAGCTTCAAGGCGACCAACCCTTGGTACGACGGTGACCTCGGCGCGGATGATAGTGATGAAGAGAATGACGGAGGAACTGATGAGGCCAAGGTTTCTAGGAGAGTAGAAAATTGGTAGGGACGCTATGGACCTGGAAGCAGAGGACCTAGAGCAGAACTCTTGAAGATTTTATTATTATACTTTACCTTGCATTCCTAGGTCCCCAACCCCTTAGTAACTTAAAAACTTTGTTCCCTATGTTGTCCCATGTGTTTTAGGGCTTTTTGACTTTTTGTGTATTGGGAACTTTTCACTTCAATGAACGCCCCATTTTGGCAACCACTTTAGAAAATAATTTACCATCTCTTCCCTCAGGGCGTTACATAAACAACTAACGGAGACCTCATGCTCCGTTGATGTGCTACCATGTGTTTAGAGCCTGTCACTTCTTTATGAAAATCTACAAGTGTTAAAGACATACGATTCAAAAATATTTTCCAAGTGTGTACAACCTATTTAGAGACTTCCCAGCAGGATACAATGCATTCTAACGTTCACTAAGTACAATAATTTACAATCTTTTCAATCTCAGAGCTCCCAATTGACTAGCCCAAGTCAGGCAACTGATCTGTCCCCACTTTAATGGGTCTCACGGCCATCTTCGTGGAGCCACTTAGTAACTGACCAACCCCAGTCGGGTTGGAGAGTTGCCATATCTTTTTTTTTTTTTTGCCTCGCAGGGGCCTAGGATTATACTGGGGGACTGGGTACAGCCTCATCCCCTAGTTCTGCTGCATGGGGGCCTAAGATTATACTGGGGGGTTGGGTATTGCCTCGTCCCTCCAGTTCGGCCTCGCAGGGGCCTAAGATTATACTAGGGGGCTGGGTACTGCCTCGTCATCCCAGTTCGGCCACATGAGGGCCTAAGATTTACTGGGGGGCTGGGTACTGCCTCGCCCTCCAAGTTCGGCATCGCGGGGGCCTAGGATTATACTGGGGGGTTGGGTACTACCTCGTCCCCCCAGTTCTACTGCATGGGGGCCTAAGATTATACTAGGGGGTTGGGTACTGCCTCGTCCCCCCAGTTTGGCCGTGTGGGGGCCTAAGATTATACTGGGGAGCTGGGTACTACCTTGTCCCTCCAGTTTATATTGTTAAAAACTATTTAAGATCTTGTAACAAGTTTATTATATAGACAAGGTGGGGGAAAGCTCATCCCCATTACAACTGAAATTTTGGACACTAGACATAACTAATCATCATTGGTGCTGTTCAAAAAGTAAGAGGCAGTAATTACTGATAGTATTTTTTCAAGTTTTCCGCATTCCAAGGGTGTGGCAACATTGTTCCATTCAATACTTCGAATTTGTAAGCCCCATTCAGGATTGTCTGAGCTACCTTATAGGGTTTTTCCCAGTTGGGTCAAGTGCCGCTGGAGCCGACATCAGATTGGTTCCTTGTCATTGCAATTTGTTCAAGGAAGAGAAAGGAAAAATAAATGAAGTATGCTGGTAGACCTAACTTGTCAAAGCAAGGCCCCTCATTCTAGCGCCAATTGTTGACATCAGGTTTCATGAACTTCTGAGTCAGCAATACAAATAAGGACTTGGACAATGTGAGGAATCAATGGTAGGGGCAAAGTGTAAAACGAAGCTAAGTGTCAGCCACTGTGGAAGCTGGAGGTCTGACCCTCAAGGCGCAGAGAGCTAGCTCCTGAATCTCTATTATTTCTCACTCTAGAAGTAGTTTTTCCCTCTTAAAAGTTCGGAGAGGATCCTTTTCTTGGGCATCCTCCTCTCGTATTTATAGGTGCTTGATGGGCCTTTCAAGCCCTTTACAGGGGGGAGCAGACCAAACATAGATTTCTGCTCCCATGCTAGATTATTACAAAATACAGACTCAAGACTTCAGTTCTAACAACCTCGTACAGTGTCCTATAACTAACTTTAACTAACAACTATCGACAACTGATTTTCAACTGTCATGAGGAGCAACTGTTCCAATGTGAGCTTTGCAGGCCCTGAGAACCTTAGGATCTTGGTAACTACAGTGCTTTGGGCTTGGCAGCTCCCTGACGGACTTCTGGGCTTGGGTATTTTTTAGGGGCTGGAGCCCAGTTTCGTATTGGGCCCTTGGGGTTGGGTGCTCCTTGGAGACTTGAAAGCTTTAACATCTACCTAGTGATTATCTGGTATAACATATAATAACATAGATGTTGAGATGTGGTGGTTTAATTATACAATACAGTAAAATAAAATTAGCTAATAACATGTATGAATATAGCAATTTTTAAAAAATCTATATATAATAATAATATAATAATATATAATACAAGAGTTTTCAATTGAATTTGGATTCTCAATTACAATTTTCCCACCCTTAATTCTGCTGACATCATCATAATATTGCAAATTTGTAAATTTTTTCAAAATTCATTTCATAATTCCTCCCCTTCTAAAATCACAAAATTTTATCTTTATATAATTTTCAAATTTTCCTTTCTTAGAATCCTTGAATCTATAGAAACCAAACCCCAAAAAATATTACTTTTCAATTATTATAATTTATTATTATTTAGCGTCGTAGATTGCATGAAAATCATAAAATTGAATTAAATTTTCTTGAAATTGTGACAGTTTATGTAACACTTTTATGTATTGTACGGACGTAGTGATTATATATATCTATGTATCGTGACGCGGTTGTTACAGGACACAAGGCATTACGTTTTACATATTATTCTTTACTGTTGTTCCAATTGTATAAACTTTTTTAAATTATTGTCTACAAAAATTTTAAATTGCTACTTACCATGCATAAAACTTTAGATCTATAAATAAAAAACTATTTTTCTGTTATAGAAATTATAACTCAGCCACTATTGATCTCCATGATCGGGTTTCTTAATGAAAGTCTTCTGAATATAGAACAATTTGGAGTTAGTGTAATTTTATCAATATAGAAGTTTTGTCAACGCAAAATTAACTCACTAACCTAGATAATACAAAAAAAGAAACTCCTTCATTAAAACGAAATTTTAGAAAAAATTTGAAAAACTTATAAGCCTCATTTTCGAGTTTTGAAAATTGAACTTTTCTTATTTTGATATTCATCACGAGTTTTCAACAATTTATATTAATTTATTAGTTTTTTATATTCCTTTTTTTATTTTAGTTTGCTCATTTCTTTCCTTTTTTGTCAGCATTTATAAATAATTATAAGTGTTTATAATTTTTTATTATTCGCTACCGATGCAAATTTAACGGCGAGTAACTGTTCAATTTCTTATGGATTAGTATTTTTTTTAAGAATTATTCTTCCTGCTACCAAATTATTTGAAAATGAAGGTATTATAAACTAATTGTCTGGTATTATCTCTATTTATTTATTTATTTATTTATTATTTATCTTTGTTTGCTTTTCAAAATTTTCTTTTCAGAGTCCTTGATAGTATGGAAATCAAAATTTATTTCAAAATAACTTATATTATAAATGGAAATTTAGATTATAATAACTTAGAGTAAATTAACTGATTTATTTTCTTTTTTTGTAATAAAAATACATTTATCTGCATCACACCAACAGTTAAAGACACATATAATATAATTCTATCATAATAGTATATGACTAAATTTTATTTTCTTGAAATCTATGATCTAACTTAAAAATCTTTGTGACTATTTTTTAATCTTTGTTTCTATATCATTTTGTTGTAATTATTAGGTTGTAGAAGATGTAAAAATATTATTTTCTTAGTCTCTTTTTATAGATGTGAAGTTTTCAAAATATCGACTGAATTCATATTGTTATTTCATTTGATTTAATTATTATATTGTGACTATTTATTGTTTTTTGTAATTTATGTAATGAATTTTTTTATATGAAATATTGGGAATTTATCTCGCCGTGCAAAGTATCGGTTGAATTATTGATATTTTAATTTGACAAAAATAATTTTGTGAATAAAGAGATATGAAATCCTCAAGAAGAAAAAGGAACTGCACAAAGTAATTACTCTCTCCATTCTGATTATCTGATATTATCAAAAGAAAATTTTTTAGGATATAGCACATATATGGTCTCTATTTATATTAAAAGTCTAAGATCTCTTGTGTTTCTTTAAAAATATATCCCTATTTAATATTTTAATTAGAACTATTAATTTTGAATTTTGCTCATAAAAAGGGTACGTCGGGATGGTACTTTCTCATGAGTATGAAAATTTTTATCTGAACAGGTATCCAGTGAATACGGGTATGTACATGCCCGATACGTATTATTAGACTGTTAACTAATAATATGAAATAAGTTAGATGGTTTAAAAGTGAAATATAGTAAATCATTAATCGAGTATATAAGTGGATAACTATTAATATAGTATCAAAATTATATATTTATTGTTTTTGTTATACAAATCCGATAACACGTCTTTGTCCAATATTTTATAGGATGGGTCAAGATAGGTGGGGTGGAACGCCACCATGACCCTCGAAAGGACTCATGAATTTTTCTCTCTTTCAATTAATATTATGTGCAACGCATTATTAATTGAATAACGTAAAATAAATCAAAACCTTTATTTAGAATTTTAAAGTTCCGAACATTAACTTTAACTAATATAATAACATTATTCTTTCAATTCGATAGAAAAATCCTTTCAAAAAAATAATATAATAAAAAATAAAAATAAAAATAAATTGCCACAAATTTATAGGTCGATCGATCAAATTGTCGTATCTAATAATTTCTACACATTTTTAGAATTAAATTTATTAAAAAAAGAAAGAAAATGCTTGGTGGATCATGGGTCTATGAGCGGGTCCAACCTGACCCGCACTCTCTCTGGGCCCACTGTGGGGTAGATAATATTGCCTCATACCCGTCATTTTGCTCTGATTAGGCGTGACAGGTCAATCATATTAGGGCCAAGTTCACACAAGTTTATGGGTTGATGTTTCAAATTATAATCCTTAATTACTTGACTGATAATTATTATAACTTTATATAGGTTGGATATGTGAATTTACACAACGTGTTTGGAGGAGATCAGAATTATGAACTAAATTATTTTACTATAAATATCTCATAGTGAATTGTATTTCTCATATCAATTCATAATTTTATATAATACAGCTGATATATTGTACTTTATTTATATACGTCAATTTTGATATAAACGCATATTATAACTCTGCCCGTGCAGCGCACGGGTGAAAAATTCTAGTATATATATAATAAGAGAAGGGTGGTTTTTCCCGCTCATTTTCTAGCTCTGTAAAATTTCTGGCACTATAAGATTTCTGGTGAAATCATTTAATTCTTTTTTTTTATTTTTTGATCTTTTTTTGGGAAATTGTTACGCTAATTTATTAAATGATATATATATGTATCTATCTTTTTTTCGCTAAAACTCTTTTCAAGATTTATTTGTTTTCTCTCTCTCTTTCTCTCACCTATTACTTATATCATTCTCTCTCTAATTTTACTCATTGTTCAAGATTTATTCTTTCTTATATTTTTTTTATTTTCCTGTGTGCTCTCTCTTCCCGCTTTTTTCTCTCTAGATATATGTATATGTGTACTTCATATCATTTTTTCTTTTGCACCAATCTTTTTAGATTTTTATATTATATTTTACTGATATTTACCCATTAAACGAATAAATTTCTTTATGTTATTGTATTACTGACTTTAACATATATCAATTTTTTTAACTCATTTAATTTAATGATATGACTTTTGTTATAAAAACAAGTCTAACTTTAAAAAATCTATTTGCCTTATGAATAGAGCTACTGACGGAGGTAGAAAGTAGCCACACTTCCCTAACTACGCCCGTTTTTGGATAAATCGTTTTAGAATTATTTGAAAAATCATGATTTTTTTTTTTTGTGTTTCAGCTAGGAGTCGTCAACTTTCAGCTACTCCTTCTTTTATGTTCTAGTTTCACTCTATTATATAGTGGAATAACCTATTGAAATCAACATATCCATTTATTAATCTATTTCTCTCTCTTCTATTTACTCACTGTCTATTTATCTTTCCTTATTTTTTACCATATTTTGAAACGAAATTTGTAATCACATCATTATCCTCCATTGATTTGTTTATTTACCATGTTAAAGTTTGAGACCAACAAAATATCTTTTCTTTATTGATTAAGCAGATCTATATTGTTTCTTATGTTTTTCATTTTTTTAATTTTTGTAGCTTGATTAATGTTTTTGTAATTTACTAACCCAATCTCTTGTGTTTTAATCTTTCATGTTCTAGCTTCGCTCCTCTCATATAGTGGAATAGCCAATCAAAATGTTATTATTATTTGTAGTATGGGGTTAGTATTGCATTTTGCTATGTGAAGAAAATTTTGACAATAAATTTTTTTAACACTTTTTTCTTTTGCACATTTCTCTCTCTCTCTTTTTCTTTTTTTTTTTTTTTGGTACAAGGGGGATTGTGGTTTCTTTTGCACATTTTTTTTTTTTGAAATGGATGACATTTATTAATAGAAATCAAGCCTAATGGCTGGGTCTAAAAAAGATGGGATACAATCAATCCAATTACAACTACATCTATTTAAAAGAGCGAATGAGACAATGGCGTGGACAACTCCATTTGCTTCTCACGGAATGAAATTGCAAGAGCCACGATCCATAGATTCCAAAAGTAAATGAATTTCACCAAAGACCAGCGCAAATGGGTGATGAGTGAGCACCTTTTGAAGACTTTGGGCAATATTTAGGCAATTGCACATTTTAGTCATATTTGTTAATATAAAAGTATTTAGATATATTTATATGTGTACTTCATTATCATTTATTCTTTTGCATCAATCTTTTTAGATTTTTATATTATATTTTATTGATATTTACCCATTAAACGAATAATTTTCTTCATATTATTGTATTACCAGCTTTAATATGTGTCTATTTTTTAATTGATTTAATTTAATGATGATATGACTTTTGTTAAAAAAAAAACAAGTCTAATTTTAAAAAATCTATTTGTCTAATGAAAATAGCTAGGGACGGAGGTAGGGAGTAGCCACACTTCCCCAACTACACCCGTTTTTGGATAAATCTTTTTAGAACTCTTTGAAAAAATCGGGATTTTTTTTAGTATTTCGGCTATAAGTTGCCAAGCTGCCCCTTATTTATGTTCGAGCTTCACCAATTATATAGTAGAATAACCTATCGAAATGTCATTATTATTTGTAGTATGACGGGTTAATATTGCATTTTGTTCCGTGTAGAAAATTTTCACAATAATTATTTTTTTTTTACATTTTATTATTTTGCATGTTTTGGTTTTATTTGTTAATATAAAAGCATTTAAATATATGTCTATGTGTACTTCATTATCATTTGTTCTTACGTATAATCTTCTCCATTTAAGACTACTTACAATGTTAAATATACTTTATATATAAATTAATTAGATTGTATATTAAATAGATTATATATACGTGTTTTAAATATCATCTCAATTATTCTTATTCGATCATTTAATCTCAATTCAATGTAAATTATCTTTTTAATTTGAAGGTAAATTTCTGCTTTTATTCCATTGATTTAATAGTGATTATTATTAATTACGTGGGTATTAATGTTTTATTTGTGTTAATTACTTTATCCAGTAGGTGTGTATTTATGAGAGAGTATTGAATTAATTTTTTTGATATTATATATAATGAATATTGTATTGTATTTTGCAACTATTTATGATTATTTTTATTATTTTTTTCAAAATACAAGATATGTGTTCTATGACGATTGTAAATATTTTATTCATGTTATTAACAATGTAAATATTTTGAATGTTTTTCATTATTAATGAAAATAATAGTGATTGTCATTAATATGTTATCTGTTTTAATTACTTTCTATTTTATTTTTTTAATTGCTTATTTGTTCCCGTGCAACGCACGGGTGGAAAATTTAGTAATAATAAAAGTAATGTCCCTTTTCTTTTTTTTTCCCGCCTATTTTTTGGTTTTTTAGTAATTTTGTCTTATTGGGCTATTTATAGTAATTTTTGTGCATTAAGATTATTGGTGATTGGTGATGTCATTATCGACGTCACCTTTCAAGTGTCCTTTCCTCATTATTTATTTGAGTCCTAATTCTCTCCATTATTTTTCTGCCTTCTCTCTTCCGTTATTCTTTCTGCCTTATCTTATTAATCATACCCATTTGAATGAATTCTTAATATGGAAAATCATCTTCACACAATTCTCTTTCCCCTTTTTTTATTTAAATTATTCTTTTTTCTTTGTGTAATCTGATTTCTTTATGCTTAAAATTATTATGACCATGTTTATGTTTGGTAAGAATTTAAAAATTGAGTTGTTTATATATAGATTTAAAATTCAACTGACGTTTATCCTTTCCTCCTCCCTCATTTAACATCGCCTTGCAAATTTTGAATGATATATCTGTTTATGTTTAGGGTTCTATGCGTTGTTTATAATCGAAATAGATATTTAATGAGGTCATTCTCTATGTAGATATAGATGTATTATGTCATACTTACTTCAGGAAGTTGTAATCAAATAGTTATTCCCAATGTGATCTATGTTTTAATCCATTCATGATGATTTTTGTGTGCGTTTAAACATTTTATTTTATGAGTACGGTTTTCATTCGACAATACAACAAATATTTTCAATACATAGAATAATTTAACTATTATCAGATTTTTGCTACTATGGGCACATTGTATATTTTTAAGAATTTTATTCGACCAAGTGGGAAGTTTAGAGTAGTAAATATTAATTAATTTAATAAGCTTGCCTTCAATTGATTAACACGGTTTAAGTGTTTCTATTGAATGTGAACTTTTTTGGAAATGGTATTGAATGTGAACTTAGTATAGCCTAGAGATTTTTACTACTCAATTCTTTGGAAGCATACTTTTTTTCCTTCCTCCTAAGTCAAATCACCTTTCTAAGTTTATTGAATAGTAAAACAAGTTGTTGAGCACTCGATTTGTCGGTTAGTGTAGCAGATTTTATAAATTCAATGCACTTTGAGATATATATATAATTGATAATGTAAAATGTAGGTAGAAGCAGTTTGAGTGTATATAATTGAAGAAACAAAAATAGCTCGGAATGGGAATATTTCGACTCAGACTTTTGGTTTTTAAGAGTTGAGTGCTGCTAAGCTTTGATCTCGACAGTTTACTAGGTGAAACCCATTACACCGCCACTTTTAGTCACAACTTATGGAATATACTTTTTCCAAAGTCTTTTTTTCTTTTTTTATATATATTTCATTTTTTAATGATAATAAAAAATTGGAGAAGATTCTGTTTCTATTATGACATTTCTTTGTCATCTCAAATTCGGTTGTACAATATGGGATCAATGTGGGTTTTTTATGGAGAGGTTAATCAAATTCTTTATCATCTCAAATTGTATTGTACAGTGTCAGATTAAATTTGTTCTAAATGTATTCTTTGTAGGCCTTTTTGTTATGCATATTCTAAATATCTTTTCTTTTACTTGTCATATGTATAGTTGAGTCCAATAAGATAGTTTTAAATCATCATTACATTAGTTGTTTAAATGCTAGAGAACCACTTCTATCTTCTTTTTGAATTTTAACCAAATTAAAATTCAAATAAGTTTTTCCTTAATATTTTAATCTTTTTAAAATCATATATCATTATCAAATTTTAATGCGATTGAATATTTGATATTACTATTGTTATTCCTGTGCAACGCACGGATGCTAATTTTAGTAAAATAAAATATGATTAGGTTATATAGGCACTTGAGTTCGCCTTTACTAGTTGGAGCCATTAACTTCTATTGTGAGCTTGATTCAACTTTTCTATTCAGCTATAAAATGCCTTATAATGTACTGAGTAATTCTAGGTAAATATATATTTTTCTAATATGAAAATTTGACATAGTTTAATTGACCTTATTAGATTGATTGTCTATGTGTAAGGCCAAATCAACATGTCACTTATTCATATTAGATAAACATGTCTTCATGTAATTATTGATATATATAATGTACTTGTCATGTAACACCCATCTCAATTATACATAAGGTGTATTTGATTACATAAATTTTCCATGAAAAATGTCAATTTTTCATTTAAATTCCAACTTCGACGTGTTTGATTTACAAGTAAAAATGGAATTTAAACTCCATGGTGCAATCCTATTAAGCATATTTTTTTTTCCATTTTCCCTAGAAATCAATTTCCCACCTTCCCTTAGGTATAATGTTTTACATGAAAGTTAGAAAATATTTTATTTTTTATCTTTTCGTATCAAACACATTCTTAGATTGGAATTTAGAAGGAAAATTATCATTTTTCATAGAAAATTTATGCAATCACACACCCTCAAGCTATGTTTGATTTGACTAAAAAATCGGTGGAAAATGATGTTTTCCACATAAAATCATTTGCAACCAAATGCACCCTTATTTTATAAACTGACTTATATTTACAATTCTAAACATCGTGGGGAAATTTCTATTTCTACTGAACTATTTATTCAAATTGAATTATAATGAGGTGAAACGAGTGGTATAAATTTAATAAAAATTTAAAATTTATGGTTATAAATGATAAGTTATCAAATCAGTGGTCAATTCAGTGTAAGTGAGATTATAATATGTTTTCATAAAAAGAATCAAACACCTCCCAGTCTTTGCACCTCCCATTATCGTCAGAAATGACAAGAAAAAAAAGAGGTTTTCTTAGAAAAAAATGTTGGTATTTGTCATTTCTAGACATGGTGGGGATAAGGGTGGAGTGGGTAGCTAGATAGATAGTTGGGGAAAATTTATTTTTTTAAATTTTTTTATTTTTATTTAAAAAGTAAGAGCATCAATGTCATAAAAACTATTTTACATCCGAATTTATAAGATGTTGGAGACTACAACATTGAAAAAATATAAACTCAGCAGATATAATGTGCAAAGGTTGAGGACCATATGTGAAATTAACCCATAAATAAACAAATAATAAAAATGAAAAAACAAATGGTTTAAACAATAAATAATAAATAACTAAATAAAACAGTATATTTACAAATTGGCCCATGTATTTACAAGAATCGGAATCTTTACCCTCATACTTTTTGTTTCTTGACTGTCCAAAAACCTTTCCTCCTCTCTAACCAGTTACAGCATCAAAACCCCTTTCCCCACATACAAAAACATATACATACACCAACAGCTATGTATGCATTTGTAAACAATATATGACGCCTTCTGGCTCTTTTCTCCCTTCTTTTCAGGTACATCTTTTTATTGTAGATGTGAAAAGTGAAGTTTTGATTCAATCCTATCCCATCCCTTGTTTTTTGGAGCGTTCATATGCGTCTTATTAAATTTATTCTTATTCTGCTCATACCGGTTTCATTTAACTCATTTTCTTGTAATTTGGAGCATGTTTTGATTGGAAAGATGCCAACTTGGAGATATTATACATATTTATGCTTTTTGAGGGCATGTGAGCTTTTTCTTTTTGGCTTTTCGGTGGCGAATGGGGAAAAAATGTGACCTTTAAGAACGTAGGAGATGATTTTGGAGAATGGGATTGTTTGCAGGTTGTTGCGCCGAAGTAGGGGATGGAAGAGCCGGGGAAGCTGAAAAGGGCCTTGATTGATGCAACTGCTGGTGCGATTTCTGGGGCTGTTTCGAGAACCATCACGTCGCCACTTGATGTAATTAAGATCAGATTTCAGGTGAAGTTTCCCACTTTTTCATGTTATTTTCACGTATATCAGAGAATGCTGCGCTGCTGAATAAAACTTAAGGTCTTTGATTTGTGAAATTTTGGTTGCATATCAATTGAATCAATCATTTAATTGATTAATTTATTGCCTAGCAATGAGTTTCTGGTAGTCAATCATTTTGAATAATGCATAATTGAGGGGTTGAGTTAGTTCATATTATCCCATGGTGGTCTACTGGTCTTCTCTTGTTCCCTGGCTTACTCTTTTGGTTTGCAAATAATAAATTTTAATAATATAATTTCCATCAAATGTTAAATAACCAAACTGCTAGGAAGATCTAATATTCTGGATTCCAATATAAAACTTGGTGGTTCTGATCATTGTTTCAGAAGGTGCTTGAGGCTTTCATTGTGAGTTGAGCCTCATGTCAAGTGCTCAGTAAGAGCCTTGAAGTTTATGCTTTGCCATGCTTACAACATAACTCACTGAGAATCTTGGATGTCAAGGTGGGTGCTCATTCTTTTTCTTTTTATTTTTTAGTTTATGTGTGTTTTAAATTAGAAACACATTCTTTTTCTGCAAGCTCTTTCCTTGTGGACGTAAAACAACTCATTGCCCATTTTATCCTTCAACAATTCATGTTGTTATTGAACAAACAATGGAGGAGGTAATCATAGGTACACATAACATTGGACTTAACTTAATTACTTTACTTCCATTTCCTGTTCTATTTCAATATTTTCCAGTACATTAGACCTAGCAGATTTCCATTTTACAGTTAGCACTTATTTTGTTCTATTATTACATTTGAGACCATGAGGAGGAATCAGGCCTGTCCCTGCGTGGTGAGTGCTGGGAGTATTCCCTGCATGTGTGGAATAAGAAATTAGACAGAATTAGCCCCACCCCCATTAGCAATCTATTTTGATATAGAATTAGAAATATATATATATATATATATATTTGAAAATGAATGGTGGGACGTTGTGTATAGTATGGGAGGGTCCCGTGAGAATTGTGGACATGATTGGTTTGACCAAATTCTATTTTGAAATAGAAGTAGTTTGCTAATTGGGATTTAATTTACAACTGTCACTTCCATGTGACACATAAGTACATAGCTAAAGACTACTCATGTCTGATATGGACTATACATTTTGGGCCATGGAGATTGACTTTGTTTCCTAGAAATCAACTGTAGTTAATTATCTGATAATGACATCTTTTAACAGGTTCAGTTGGAACCCACAACGCGCTGGTCATTGCTCCAGCGAAATGCATATGGTCCACCGAAATATACCGGTATGCTTCAAGCAACCAGGGACATCTTTAGAGAGGAAGGCTTAGCGGTACTTGCCTATTATGAACATCATTTATACAGTCATGTTCCGTACTATATATGGGACAATTTAATATATTTTCTGCTTTATCCAATTTCACCTCAGGTCCTCACTCTATGTTCTGCAACAGGGATTTTGGCGTGGTAATATCCCTGCCTTACTTATGGTTATGCCATATACGGCAATACAATTTACGGTGCTGCATGAGTTGAAGACATTTGCTGCTGGTTCTTCTAAGTCAGGTTCGTTTCTAAGTATGTGCTCTGCTGGTTCTTCTACATGTGATTTGATGTGTGCTCTTCTGCTTCTTATCACTAAGCATGATAGAAGTTTATTGCACTATTCCATATATGGGCTTGGGTGGGCAGAGCGCCATCTACAATTAGGAAAAAGAAAAAATTTGTTGGTAAAATGAAGGTGCTAAGAAATTTGTCAAAAAGCCCAAGGAAACAAAGGTATCATAAAGCTCAAACAGTGTTAAAGATTTTTTATAACTAAATCAATTTGGAAGTTACTGAAATGTATCACACGCACTATGATCTGCACATTCAGAATGGAAAATAGCACATCTTGCTGCATCTTATGTTTACTTGTTATTCTGATGCATATTATGGAGAAACAATATTGTTTGCATTTTGGTTTCTGATATCCCACGGTTGATTGTTTTCTCTAGTGCAGAAGATCATGCTAATTTAAGTCCGTATCTTTCTTATATGAGCGGAGCATTATCAGGCTGTGCTGCTACAGTTGGTTCATATCCATTCGATCTTCTAAGAACCATTTTAGCTTCACAGGGAGAGCCAAAGGTATTGCACCTTTTTCTTTTGCATTTGTTATGAGTTGTAACCCCCCACCCCCCCCCCCCCAAAAAAAAAAAAAAAGGAA
>CAVNYN010275489.1:0-50119 GCA_963692815.1 Nyctanthes arbor-tristis | reverse complement strand
GGGATCATTGAATAGGTCATAGTGCAGGAAACAATTCAGAATGCCTAAGGCCATACAATCATAAAGCAATTCAAAATGGGTAGAGCATTAACTAGCGATACAAATGCAATAAACCAATCTTTCTTTCAATAATAATGCATTTAAATCCATGTTTATCTCATCAAAATCATCAATCAAATACACATTTATCTTATCAAAACTTTATGCATGTAGAAAATGAATCAAAGTATTAGGTTACCCACCTCAAATATTCTTCGAATAATCCACGTGAATAAGTATTTTTAGAGCCTTGATATTTCTCAATTAAAGCTATCTTTCAAGCTATAATCCTTTCATATATGGTAAGAGACTATTTTCAAAGAACAAACAGGTATTTTGGCGGGTTTTTATTGGTTTTCTCCTTCCCTAGGCCATTTTGGACGAATTTTTGGGTCGGGAGAGAAAAGAGAAATGGTTTGGGAGTTCTTGGAAAACAATGAAACCCTTAGCCCCTATATATAATAGTTAGGATTTAGTTAGTTTTAATAATTTTTGAGTTCCACCAATTATATCGTGACAAGTGGCGCTAATCATATTGTGATAAGTGGCGCCAATCACATCGTGACAAGTGGCGAAATGTGGAGCCGCACACTTGGCGGGAAATTGCCCAAGAAGTCATTCCCTTTGCATTATCTCTCAATCAAGTCCACGCTTCTAGTTCATGTCAATTTAGTCACTACACTTTAGTTTATGTCAATTGTCAACCAAATTCTTTCTTTAGCATCAATTCAATAACAATCTTCAAGCAATCTTACAATAATATTCAAGTAATTCTTTCAAAACAACAATTTCGTTACTTACCTTAATTTGTAGAAATTTTCGGGATGTTACACTATATCTAATTGTGTATATACATATTACTTGGATATATGTAACTACATAGCATGCATACATGTAACTATATAAGACATATAGATGTCATAAATTTCTGGGCATCGGTTCGGTCGGGGTCGGGTTGGGTAGGGGCCCAACCCGAACCCCGACCCGACAGTGGTCGGGTTGGAATTTTCAAACCCGAATCGGGTCCAAAACCCCAGTCAACCCGACTCGACTCTGGTCAAGTCGGGCTGACTCGGGTTGGCGGTTTGGGCCGGCTACAGAGTTGGCCCAAAAAAAGCCCAATTACTTTTTTCAGAACAAAGGCCCAATTTCCTGAAATTGGCCCATCTACTGCAAAAAAATTTTAGTCCATCTTTTAACGTAGGTTTTTAGGTTTCTTATAGATTTCTAATTCTGAATTTGTTGACTCATTTCATAAACAAAAAAATTGAAAAACTAAGCAATCTTGAGGGCCAGAAAGCATTTGTGTCTCATAGCAAAGATCAAGAAATTCCAATAACTTCTATCTCTTTTCTACAAAAGACTACTCTATGTTGCACATATTTTTGGTCATTATGAACACCATTGGAACGGCGGCAGTGGCGCAAGCTGGAAGAAAACGGTGGCAACAGCGTGACAAGGAAAGTGGCAGGAACGGCAGCGGCGGTGCGACCGGAAGGGTGGCGGTGGCTGCGACGGAGTGACTGGAAGGGGCGGCATGGAAGGCAACCAGAAGTCATTAACGGCTAACTCGTGTGGAGTCGAGGACAACAGAAGTAGAGGACGGAGGAGGAATTGAACTTGGCATAACTAGAGTTCTTGAGAGTTGAGACTTGAGAGAGTTTGTGTTTGAGCTTTTGTGTGAAATTGTCAAAAGGAAAAATGAATTAGCAAGGAATCAAAAACAAACAATTGTGAATTTGTGCCCTTCAGTTTCAAACCCAAAAAAAGGAAATGATTTTGTTGGGAAAAAAATAAATATATAAATAATTGGGTTAACCTGACTTGGTAACTGAGTCGGGTTAAGCGGGTTGACCAGGGCTTACACCGAGTCAACCTAGAACCTGACTCGACCCGGTTGGGTTCCTCACTCTCTAACCCGCCGGGCGACCCGTCGACCCGACCCCATTTCGGGTCGGTTGAGTTGGGTTAGGCGATTTCCCAGATCGGACGCCCAGCCCTAGTTATAAGAGCACTTGTATGAGTGTGAAATTTTTTTAGCGATATTGAAATTTTTTGGTTTGTTTTTTATTTAATTCTGAATTTTTTTAAAAGACAACTAAATCATGTTATTATTGCACTTTCACTTATTTTTAATTTACTAAATTTTTTAGTTAGTAATTAGATGGTATTATGGTAATTTTTAGGGTCCGTTTGGCATTGATTATAAATTATATGGTTTATAACATATTTTAAATGGTTAAATTTTGAAGACATGTGGCTAAATTTGATTGGTTAAATTTTGAAAAGTTGTTATTTGAAGTGTTTTGGGGGTGAAGTGTCAGTGAGAGAATTTGACAACTGTCTCAAGAATTTAAATTTAAAATGTGTTATAAACCATTTGATTTATAATTAATGTTAGACGGACCCTTAGTTGAAAAGGTTATATGGCGTTAAAAAAGTGAGAATTGAGGGTAAAAATATTTAGGGATGAGAAACACAGAAGTACAAAAGGTTGAGGGTAGATACTGCCAATTAGCCGCCAGAAATAGATGAAGTGATAAACTTCGACGCATTTCAACCCGGGACTCCCAAAGTTCTTCAGCTTCCAGCGAAAATGGCTACCGCGTCCTCTTCCTCATCTCTTTTATTCACAAGTTTCCTGCAAAAGCCCGCAAAAACCTCGACGACCCACCTCTCAGAACTCAGTTTCCGGTCCCTCAAACCACAAACTATCACTTTAAAGTTCAGTCACAGAAGGCTCAGTGCAGTTGCTGAGGACAATACAGTGTCCACCGTAGACCCATCTTCTGAGGCTGCGAGAAGACTGTATGTGGGCAACATTCCGCGGAATGTTACTAATGATGAGCTGCAGAAAATTGTTGAAGAACATGCGGCTGTTGAGAAGGCCGAGGTTTTGAATGAACCCTTATAATGTTTGTTTAGCTTTATTTTATACGGAAATTGATAGCATAGCCTCCTTGAATTGATATAGTCACTGAGGGCTTTGATTGTTTGGGGAGTTAATTTTCATCCTAATCTGTCAATTATTGTGAAAGAAAGTTGGATAAGAATGACTGGAAATAACTATTGTTTAGGAAGTTCCAATTAGACATATGGGTTGGAAATAACTATTGTTTAGGAAGTGCCAATTAGACATATGGGTGTTTCCGGAATCTCAGTCATTCAGTGAGGCAAAATTATAGGTTACTATAGGTAGGAAAATATCTATTCAAATTCTGAACTAATATTTCTAGAAGTAAAGCCTTCATATAAACCCAAGACATCATGATCCACTGCTTAATGTAAAGATAACTGTTTCAACCTGAAGACAACAAAGAGGCAAGTTCCCGATAACAAGTGGTATCCGAGATGTAAGGTCTGAATCACTGTTTATGGTGCAGAAAATAAATACTATTGCTGAAATCATTCCCTGCTTAAAATTATATTATCAACGCTATGTATGTAACCACAGTGGTTGCTTTATAAGTAAGATTGATGATAATAATAATACTATGATGGAAATCACATGGTATCAATTGACTATTAGATGTTTGCTACATTAGAGAATGATTAAATGATAGGAATTTTAGATGCATGCGGAGGAACTCAATAGACCAAACTGCTCAATGCAGCCCCCAAACTCCTTGCAAAGGCGCCCTAAAAGAAAAAGAAAGAACAAAACTGATGACAATTCCCCTTTTTATTTTTTATTTTTGGATGGAAGACTAGGAAGATGTAGGATTTCAAAGAAATGTATTATATTGCATAAATATATGACGATATCATTCTTTGCTGACAGGTAATGTATGATAAGTTTTCTAGAAGGAGTAGGCGATTTGCTTTTGTAACAATGAAGACTGTTGAAGATGCAAGTGCTGCTATTGAAAAGCTAAATGGCACAGTAAGCTCATTCTTTTGGTCTTGCAACTCTTGTTCAAAATTTCAAGTTGATATAAAGTAAATAATAAGACTTTGATTTTATGATCTTGTTCTTGGAAGTTACTAACAGTTTGCTGTTCGTAAAGGAAATTGGTGGACGGACAATCAAAGTTAATATAACGGAAAAACCATTGGCGCCTACAGAATTTTCACTTCTTCAGGCCGATGAATCCCAATTTGTTGACAGCCCCTACAAGGTTTACGTGGGCAATCTCGCAAAGACTGTGACCACAGACATGCTCAAAAGCTTTTTCTCAGAGAAAGGCAATGTTCTCAGTGCAAAGGTATCTCGAGTTCCGGGGACCTCAAAATCCAGTGGTTATGGATTTGTTACTTTTTCTTCAGAAGAGGATGTGGAGGCAGCCATATCATCTCTTAATAATGCGGTGAGTTTGCCATACACTTTGTCTGAATGACGTTTCAGCATTTCACCATCTTAACAGACAAAAGCATTTATACAGGGGCTTGTATTGACTTTTATCCAAGTAATTTGAGCATGTCTCTCAATTTTCCGATTACGTCCACTAGGATCACTCCTAAGAGGAATTGAATATTGTATAAAAAGGAGACGTATCATGTTTTTCTTTAAATTTCTTATGCATGCATCACGCGAATGTGAGAACTAAATTATAACTTCTGCACACCCCAATTTTGATATTTTGATCAATTTCTCTGTGAACTCTTAAATAATTTGGAATGGAATACCCTTCTCAGTCCAATCAAATGAGAAATCAATTCAATTTGTTTAGTCCTTCCATGGAATTTGTAGCTAAATGTGAATTCCAAATCATGAAATTGCACTGCAAGAAACACTATACACTATAAAACCGGGCAAACCAGCTTTACACCTTGGAACTCTATGTATATGTTTCTCTTCTTTTTTGGTAGAAATCGGTTGAGCATTTGTAGACTATTTCCATTTCATATTCCTTGTGCATTGCAGTTGCTTGAAGGGCAGAAGATTCGGGTCAATAAAGCATAGAGTTATCAGTAGGGATTAAAAGTTTGATTGCATTAGAGCAGCTGTTGTAGAGTTTGAAGCTTTCATCCTGAAGGAAAATCAACAAGGATGTTAAGATTTATAGCCAGCATGAGATGGACAGTTATTTTATTGCAGACTGATTTGTATGGCTTAATGATGTAACTGTATTGCAGAGTGCTTATTTTTTAATTTTCATAGAGATTCAACAAGCACAAAGCTTGAGCGTTATTCGTTTGCTTCATATACTTTACAGATTATTTTGTATTCAAATACTTTACAGATTATTTTGTAACTTATTTTATGTCGGGCTTCTTCCACAATCCTGACATTGGAAATGGTGTTGGCCCAAGCAGTGGACATGGAGGACGTGTTGGGACTGTGATCCTAAAAGAAGATGGGGGTGGTGGGTGGGGAGACTGCATTTGTTCTTTCTGTTTTGTAAAATATTTTTTTTTGCCTTTTTTTCCGCTTTTGTCTTTGATTTTTCTTTATTTACTTGTGGAGGTAAAATTGTCATTTTGTTAACATTTAATGGTTAAAATTGATAGATCACGTCAATATGAACCTTTGGTGAGAGTTTTTGAAAAGTTAAGAGGCCTTAAAAGTGGATATGAATGAAATTGCTGAATTTTATTAAGGTTGGGGACTCGTAAAATTTACCATAAAAGCTAATAGAGACATGAATCTGAAAATATAATAAAGTGTACATAAGAAAGTATGATTTAATATTTTCAATTCAAAATATATTCTCTACAAATTAACCTTTGGCGAATGCAACGTCTGAATCTAAAGCCGCGTTTATAGTTGCCACCAACACTAAAGGGAAGGAAGCGTGTAACTATTCCCCTTTTTTCTCAAAAACAATTTCTTTCAAAAAAATCAATTCTTAAAAATCTAAACAAAAAAGACTCTTAGTTAAGTGGCTTGGCAATCCTTCCATTCACGCCCACACATCTTTGTTAAACATGTGGGTTAATACCGATTATAGGATTTTGAATATAGGTCAAGATAATTTACTAGGATTCGTTCTTTAAGATATTGAATAAAATACAACTTTTATAAGAACCCATTATTACAATGAGATAATCGTTGATGAGGTTAACAAAGATACTCGGTGAGTTATCGAATGATGATTGATGAAGTGCAAGGAGCAGCAATTCGTGAGTCCCCAAATTCAATGGAGACTGCTCAATCGGATGGACAAGAGGACTTGACGACGGACTCGGACACATAACCAATAGGAAAACAACAGCCCGGCAAAAATGCGACTCTGGGAAATTGCTATGGCAATCTCGTAAATTACTCAAGAGGCAGCCCCATAACCAAACACCACTCCCGCAAAATTTCTAATTCGCGCTTCTTTCCATTTTCCCGCCCTCATCGGCTCCCCCAATATATGTACTTCCCACAAACACTAGTATAGTATTATATTACTATCAAATCAAGAAGGGTGGAAGAACAAGAAGAAAATGTTTTACTCTCATGAACTGTTGGCAAGGAAGTCCTCGCTGGGGACGGCGTGGTGTGCTGCTCATCTGCAGCACAGACTCAAAAAGTCCCAATACATCTCCACCAACATTTCCTCTACCGTCGGTTAGTTTATACACATTTTCATTGCAAGATACGTTTCTTATTTGTGGGTTTTGCTTGAATTTCTTAAACTAAGGGAAAAAACTTGTTCTTGAATGGTCGGTCAGATTTTTACCTCGATTCTTGCTTTATTTGGATTTTAGTTTCACCAATTCTAATAATTGACGGTTTCTTTTCTCAGTGTTTGAAGTGAAAAGATGAATTTTTTATTTAGATATTTCATTCTGAAGACACAACCCTGGTTTCTGGGGTTTGATGGAATTTCTTGCAAGGAGAAAGAAAAATTCTTGATTTGTAGTTCTCGTGGAATGCGAGGGGGCTTCTATTGTTTTCGCGTTTCTGTTAATTGTAGAATCCTATCCGTTAAGTGATAAAATATTGCACCTCTTCAGGATCGTTAGAGTTATTGAAAAATGGAGTTTTTCCTTTTTGGTGAATTCCATATGTTCTGTTATCTTCTTAGTTTTTGAACTTATGGAAATCCTTTACTTGATTTTGTATGCATTTTCCCCCAATTCTTGGTGTTCTAATGCGGACATGGTGGCTACGAAAATTATGCTTTGGGCTGATACAACTATTTTCAGACAACTATTTTCAGCATCAATGGATATCAAGATTTTTGTTTTCATTAATATATGGAATAAATATACAATTAAAGATTATTCTTTTCTTTTTTTGGTCAGTAAACCTGCACCTGCAGTAGAAATTTAGGAATATGGTGTTTCTTTTTCTTTTCTTCTCTCTTTTCTTCTTTTTCTTCTTTTTAATTCATTTAGCTGTTTGAATTCGTCATTTTCAATATCATTAAGACGTGATCTATGGGAGTTAAAAATAATCCAATTAAACTATGCTTAGATTTTGGGATATATCTGCTCCCAGTAGTAAATTAGTTCTTTCAGACTTTTGTTACATAATTACTCTTTGCCACTTTGGCAAATTGAAACCAATTACTGCTCAATATGGAATCCTATATACAAGCATAATAAAAGTTAGTAACGGGATTATATTTCCCGCCTCTATTGCTGATTTAATTTAATATTTCTTGGTTAGAATGTACATTGACTGCTGTTTATCTCCTCATCCATATCATATCTGCTCAAGCTGTATTTACCCAGGCGTTTGACATTCTTGGATGTTGATTCTTATTTCGTTACTCTGTTTGCAGAAAGCATCATGTACCCAGCGGTGCCTATTGCACTGAGAATGTCGGGACATCTTCTACTTGGGGTTGTCCGGATATATTCAAAGCAAGTAGAATATCTTTATGACGAATACCATGTTTTAGAGATTACAATAAACAAGGCCTTCACTTCTGCAAATGTCAATCAACCAGAGGAAGCAAGTCATGCTTCATTTCACTCTGTAACTTTACCAGAAAAATTTCAACTTGACACAATGGAAGTAGATGATTATTCATGGTACATGTTTCATAAAACTTTACAATTTTTGTCTAGTAAGGGCTATAGGTACTCATAAGTTCTTCGCTTCACATTTTCAGGCACAATAATGATCATCTTAAGAGCTACGAGGATATTACATTGACAGGTAATAATATTAAATGCAGTTGCTTATATTCAGATTATTTGCCTTCCTACCTTCTTATTTATGCCTTTTGCCAGCGAAATCATGAACATAATCCCCACAATTTATATGTTCCAGAACAAGTTCCAACTGGAAAAGATCCGTATATTGTCATCACTTTTAGTGAGGTACTTCCATTGTTATAAATTTCTTTTGATTTCAACATGATTTAAACAGAACACTATATTTCATAGTTGAGGTCTTCAACTGTAGGATTCTCGGAGGGATGAATCGCCTTCAGGGACTGTTCCAATGGAGGAAGAGTATGGATTGCATAGCCTGTAAAATGATAGAAGTAAATTTTTCATTATGTTTTCTGCTGAAGTGAACTATATGGAATTTTTTTTTCCCATTTCATTTCATATGCAGTGTTCTCCCTCCAGTTCAAGAGGAAGCAAATTCTGGTTTTAAAAATCAGACTCCAAGAAAACAGCAAGGGGTTGATGATGGAGTTTCTAAGGGGAGCAGTCCTCCAAACTTGCCAAGTGTTGAACACATGCGGGATGCTAGCCACAGGGTCATGGTGGATGCTAATGAAGATTTTGACTTCAATAGTTCTCCAATATTATCTGAGCGGGCTGCGCCAGACATATATTTGGTGGATCAAATCAACAATGATAATGAAATTCGTACTGCATCTGTGGAAAAGACGGTGTTGCCCGAAATGCCTTCTCCATCCCACAACCATCAGGAACCACATTCGCATGATTTTTCACAGCATCACATACATGTTGGTAGGTGAATTCTCTAGTTCTCAAAATTATAAACAATTAAAAAAGGATCAGTCAAAAATCTGCCACCCCTTGTTTCAGATGATCCAATGCCTCACATTCGAGCAACACCACCACCTAATCCACAGTTAAGAGTTAGGAGGAGAAAGAGAAATCAGCACTATGACTACTCTGTGGTTCTGAAAAACAAGTATGCTTAGACATTTCCCTTCTATCAAATTTGAGGTTTAATACTGTTATCATCATTCTTGAGATTAAGATATGATGATGTCAGGTTTATTGATGATTCACTAAAGGACACCAGTGATTTACGCCGTAAGAAGAAAAACTGTCCTTGCTCTTCCCTGGACATCTGGAAATTGAACAATAGTAAAAGGAAGGATGGTGCCTTTTTTGAGCCCTTAATAACTGGTTAGTAATTACTAATTAGTGGTAACATCTTTGAATTTTTACATGCACAAGTATCAATTTTTGGAGTGACTTTTTATTGGAAACTGAGTTGTGTAATTTGACAGGATTATGTGCTGATCTGCAAGACACGTACAACGACGAGTTTATTTCTACAAAGCCTCATTTGGTTGCCAACAAAGAAGCTCATGAGGAGCCTATAGTTGATCAATCTCCAATATCTGGTCATGATAATGTTGTAGAAAATGAACATATGCGAAACAATGAATATGATCCCACAGATGGATTTATGCCCTTTCCATCCACACTCACGCCTTCTCCCAGTGGAAGAAATGACGTTATTCTTAACACCCCCAATTTTGAGTTGCGACCAGAGCATGCAGAAACAACTGAAGAAGCTGGAGCATTACCCACCGCGGACATGACAGCATCTACTAGCAAATTCCATTCTGATGTGGAAACTCCATCAAGGATCTACAGGGAGGATGCTGATAACCTTTTTGATATCCCCGAGCTGGCGACTTCTGCAGGAGTATGTTTATCAAGCTTAATATATTTCCGAGATCCTGAATCTTTGTGTTTTCATACTTAGTCATCTTCTTACTGTTGATTGCCTTTCATTTCTGGTGGCATCTTCATGCATCTTTCATTCACATAACTTCTTCTCTACCTTGCAAAACCAACGAGTTTGCTGTTATTAATATATTGACCACATTCACATAAAACGTGGATAAAAATAGTATGACCACATTTGCTTTGAAACAGCTCATTTTTTTAATCATCATTTCTTGCATATTTGATCTTTTTCTCTGAATGCGTGGATTCCGGTTTTTTATTTTGCTACATAGCTGCAGTAACCTTTATGTATGGGTTTTCAAGAACTTCTCTAGAAGCAAACAATCTCAAGATAAAGATCCATTTTCTTCATGAGAAATAGGATGTTGAACCAACAAAGATTTCAGATCCAGTTTATGAACCAGCCACTCACCATCTATTTACAGTGTTCAATCCTTTGAGAACACTTAGAAGCATAGTCCAATTCTTTCACAACATGAAGATTATCAAAAGCTGTGAATTAGCATAGCATCTACTGGTATTACAGTAGATATTGCTGATGAATTTCAGTTGAATTATCAGAACTGGAAAACAAGTAGGGACATGTAGGAAGATAGATGCAGAGATATTGCCAAAGAGAAATAATGCCTGACAGATTGTCACTCAAACCACATACCTAGTAGCTGAAGGCTCAAACATTCATATTCTTTCGACACTATCTTTAATTTTTCAAACAAAATAATTTTTTATTGCCAACTTCTGCCTCCATTTAGACCCAAAGAACACTTGAACACTTGGACTTCGTTTTTCATATTCATAAGCTAGACTGAGAAAGTTAGGCATGTTCGAGATCTCCTGAGCTGAACCCTTGTTTACTGCAATTGAATTCGGGTTTGAGTCCAAAAATAAACATATGACAAAGCTAGTCTTGCTGGTGTTTGTTTGCATTGTACTTTCTTTAATTCTCTTTGAATTCTGAATGTACTCCGTTTGGTGTGCTCTTGGGGTCACTGCTCCAAATTATGTAGCCTGAGAAATAATACCCAAGTTCAAGCATGTTTAATGTTTCATATGTAGCTGTCATCTTTTTGATTGAGAAACCAAAGCACTTGTGGCATGCCAATTGGTGGCACCTGAAAATAGAAATGGTAGGTTAGCTATGGCAATTAAATGTCCATTGACAGCCTATGCACTTGGCAATAAATACATGAGATTTAGACAAACTTGAAAGAAAATATCAAAACTATCATGTGTTCGAACTGTGAGATTTTCTTGGTTTTCTTGTTAATTCTTCTCTGGGACAATGATATTCCATGTATTTATTTTATCTGAGTCTAACTGCCATTTACATTTATATGGGATGGACTACTTTCCATTTTGCTCATGTTATTTAGGAACTTCTTGTTATTGAGGTTGGCCGTAACAGAATCTTGCTTTATTTCCTTTCGTTTTTCAATGGTGTATGTAACTTGTAAGTTCACCGAAAATGCAGTGGTGGGCATGAATGTGCGTGTTTCATGTTCTGTGTTTAATTTAAAGGGAAGCTCATACCACAAAATTTTGACACACACTTCATATGTGCATCTTACATGCTGCTCCTTTTCCTTTGTCACAGGAGCTTTGCTTTTTAGATCAAGATGACAATTCACCAGCTGGTAAATTTCAAAATTTTGACACGGCAAGACTGTTTAATTTGAGATTCTTTTCTTTTTTCCCCTTTTGGTGACTATTATATAAGCCGCTGTAACTGATCTGTGGTTGAATAGGATCTCAAGGAACACCAGAAGTGGGGGTCCATTCAAGAAATCAGGGGACTCCAAAATCACATTCCGATCTTCTTCTCGAACAAGGTAGATTCTTGTCCCCTTTCCATCCTAATTTCCTAACCCTGAATAACATGCCAAACCTTTGAATAATTTTAAGCAAATTTTTTTGGGATGGAGCTTTTCTTTGATGAATTTGTGTGATTCGTTTGCAGAGCGTTGGCTCGATATCTGAAAGGACAGGCATCAATAACACCTGTCTTGGGCAACACAGAAGAGTCATCTGGAGACCTCAGTTTGCTGAAGATTTTAGAAGGCAAACCCAGAAAAATATGTGCTCGGATGTTTTCTGAGACCTTGGTAACTTCCACATTCTCTATTTGATATTAATTCATTCCACTGATTTTACTGTTTATCTGTAGTAATAAGGTTACTTGAACATCTTTTATCAGATTTACTATTGTCTTGCTTCACTGTCTGTTGCATTTCTGAAATTAAACATTGAATGGAGCCAAATCCTAGAGTTAGATGCATATATATTTTCTGAAGCACCTGCTATCCGATTTTTGGAATTTTAAAAGCATTCATATTTTATTCATTTCAGGTCTTAAAGAATTATGGACTTGTGGATGTACATCAAGAAAAAGCTTTTGATGATATTACACTAAAAGTGACTCCGAAACTCTTCAAGGAACAATTCTCAAGCTAGCAGTGCTCAGCTGTTTATCTAAAGCGCCAGTCTCAATACTCTTTAGCAGCCGCTTGGGGGCAAAAATATCATCTGCCATCTGCATGCTACAGCAAAACTGGCTGTGAAATGTATCTACCTGCAGACTGAGGAAATTGATTGAAATACAGTTCCAATCACTTCTGTCTTAGCAGATTGCAATTGTAAGCTAGTAATTTCTATTTATCCTCTAAACAAAGGTTCAAGGTGTAAGTTTTGAACGTCTTGTAATTATTTTACTGTCTGATAATTATTTTACTTGACCTCATTTTGCTACCACTTCTAAGAGCATCTCTAATGTGAATAAAATTTTGGTGCTTCAAGGGTATCATACTCTATGTTGTCAAATAAATTAAGAACTAACATATGGATAAAAGTGCCTTAATTATTGTTAAAATGTGGTTTGAACATTTATGTAGATTTTTAATTGGTCTAGATTGTTAGAATTTTTGGTCCTCTAACGCAATGGTATAGATTGAGGATGACGTGGGGGAGATGTATAGAGGAAAGATAATTATTTTATAATTATTATTATTTGAATTATTTGACGAGAAGTGTAGGTGGAAAAACAATAAAGAGGAGAGATGGAAATAATTAAGAATAATGATAATAAAATGGTCACAAAGAACGTAAAGATGAATATTTTATTTGTATATTTCTAGAAGAGAGGTGAGAAGTGATGATTAGGGTGATAAAAGTGACTACAAAAAGAATTGAAAGGAAATAGAAAATATGTTACTATAAAATTACCATTTTATCTTTGTGTACTGCTATTGACGAAAAAATGACATGACTGATATAACGCAAAGTAGCTCTAGTTGACAATCAAAATACAAATAGTCGTAGGAAAATACTCTTTAGCAGCCGCTTTGGGGCAAAAATAACCGCCTGTCCCTATTGAATCCTCAAAAGCTACTGAAAAATGCCTTCTCGTCGCCTCATAGAGCGAAAAAAGGAGTCTCGCAGACAGCAAGTCTCCAACTCAAACTCCTCCTCTGTATCATCCCTTCTCCGCGTACAGATTCATTAATACATGTATAAATTTGGTGATCCTTGCTTGTTCAAACTAAGCCCTTCTTTCGTTCCATTTCCATGGCACTTGTAACAAGAATCCCTTCTCTTTCTGCTTCTTGTTCTGCCTCCTCTTCAAGTACGAAATTCCAATCAAGGAAATTCAATTCTTTCAGTTTCACCCCAGTTTTTTCCGTTCATGCTTCATTACAGTCACGAGATACTTCGCCCTTTACTGAGAAGCATTCTATCGAGAGGTATGAGAGAGATAGCTCTTCCGATCTCTACAATTACCAGTTGCAGAATCCGTCTTTCTCATCTTGCCCGGTTCCGCCAGATCAAGAATCCATTAGAGACAATGACATAGCATTGCAACTACCCGAGCTTAAGAAATTGCTTGAAGTTTTGAGAGAAAAGAGAGAAGGCGAAAATAGGGCTGAGAGAAGGGGCCCTGGCAATGTCTTCTTGGTGGGGACAGGGCCTGGGGACCCTGAACTGCTGACCGTGAAGGCGTTGAGAGTGATACAGAGCGCTGATCTATTGTTATATGACAGGTTGGTGTCTAATGATGTGTTGAATTTGGTTGGGCCGAATGCTAGGCTTCTCTATGTAGGGAAGACTTCTGGGTATCATAGCAGAACTCAGGTTGGTTTCAGTGTTTACCTTTTGCATTTTTGCTTGTTTCTCTCGAGTTATTTTTGCAATCTTAGGAATTGGATGCGAAAGAACTCTGAGTTTTAGAGGGGGATTTTGGGTCAAGTTAAAAACTTTTATGCTAGATTTCTTTATGATTGTTTGGCATCTTTGAGAATTTGGTGTTTTCTAGTCCATGGAATTTGTGTTAAAACTTGAATCAGCATCCATCTCTAGGAAGAATTTGATGGCAATTTTTATGCAAAGCAATCTTTCTGATTTCAGTAAATATGACAAATAGAAAGGAAAACAATATGCGTGTTGGTAATATTGACTCAAATTTCTGAATGTAATTCAGCTCCGTGTATGCGCTTAAGATGCAAATTCCAGTTTACCTTCTTATAGATGCGAATCTTTGCTACATTCTCTGTCAGTCCACTGCACGATCATGACTGTATTAGCTGCCATTTGACAATTCTGAATAAAAATCTTACTGCATGGGAAGACGCAATAATGTTCTGAGTGCCTGCAGGATGAAATTCATGAATTGCTTTTGAGCTTTGCTGAAGCTGGGGCAAATGTTGTGAGGCTTAAAGGCGGGGATCCATTGGTGAGTTTTGATGTTTACAGATGTGGTCAACTGAAATAGCTTTCTTATTCTAGTCAAAATTCATGTGAAATCAGAGAACCCTATAACATAGTTGTTTTGGATTAGATCATGAAAAATTACTGATTTTGGGTCATCAGGTATTTGGAAGGGGCGGAGAGGAGATGGACTTTCTGCAGAAGCAAGGAATTGAAGTTAAAGTCATTCCAGGTATGATGTTTATGAACATTAGCTCACATGCTGATTTTTGTAATAGCAGAAAAAAGGAGATTCAGTATATTTGAAGTGCTTTTTCTTGTTTTATTTCTTATTTGTTTCTCTCAACTTTAGTCAGTGCCTATTTGGTTTGAATACAGAAGTGAAATCACACACACAGACATCTGGTGTGTTTGGGTTAATTCCTGAAAGATATCATTGTTTGCACTTTGCATAGTTGCTGATGCGAAAATGCTAGGGCCTAGCCACAAGCAAGGCAAAACTTAGGGGGCCAAACATGTTGAAATACAATCAAGGGTCTCAGCTATCTACTGCTAGAAGGGTATTGAAGCTAGCTAGGATAATAGAATGAGTAAACATGTGACAAGAAGAGTAGCAATAACATAAAATGTAAAAGATTGACTGAACATCGATATTAATTTGATTTAGAGTGTGTGTAAATCTAGATATAATTAATAAAGCCATCTAAGATCTGAGAGCAGCAGACAGCATCCCCTTTTCAAATTTTGAGGTTTTCCATATATTCCTTTGCCTTCATGATTTGGGAATTCGCTTGAAGGGAGAATATATTTTACTAGTATTTTTGTTTACTTCCTTCCAAAGACATTACTAATCTTTCTAACCATACTGTTTGGGCTCTCTCTTTTTTCCTTCCAAAATTCAAAGGAAAAATGGTAAGTGAACAATTTGATTTGGTGAACAAGTTGTTTTTCGACTTAACCAGATAGACTTCATAGCAGTCTAGCAGACTACTTTAAAGTAGGTTTACAATTTCATCGTAAAGTACAAACATCTTAAAAGTTTTACCATATATGGATCTGTGGATATAATGGCGACATTGATGCCTGGCTTTTCCGGTCAAAATTTTAACAGTTCAACATGGCTTGTCTCTCTTGCTTGTCATTTCTTCTGACAAAGCAAAACCATGAAATCTGAATTAAATTGACGATCACCTTGGAGTACATTCTGAGTAAAAATTATGGACATCTTATGACAGGTATAACAGCTGCTTCTGGCATAGCTTCAGAACTGGGGATTCCATTGACTCACCGTGGTGTTGCAAATAGTGTTAGGTTTCTCACAGGCCACTCACGAAATGGAGGGACAGATCCTCTATTTGTTGCGGAGAATGCAGCAGATCCTGATTCTACCTTGGTTGTTTATATGGGCTTGTCAACTCTGCCCTCTCTTGCATCAAAATTGATGCATCATGGATTGCCACAAGATACTCAAGCTGTTGCTGTTGAACGAGGAACTACTCCTCAACAGCGCCTGGTGAGATACTTCTACACGTTTCTGTTTTTAGTTTTGATTAGTCAATATAGCTATTGGTAAGACTAGGCACTAGGCAGCTCAAATTTAATATTACACAATGAGGTGCTAGAGCTAGCCACTACAATTTAATCAGGACTTGTTATCTATAAGCTAAATCATGCACCGTTGCATTTGTGGCTTCTAATTACTTTCTTTTGGATAATCAGTCCCTATAGACTGACGTTCTAAATTCTCATCTTTAAATCTCTTTATTGATGAATATTGAAACTTTATTTGCATTCATTTAGGTGTTTGCTGAACTGAAGAACCTTGCTGATGAAATTGAGTCAAATAAGCTAGTATCACCAACTCTGATCATCATTGGCAAAGTTGTCGCTTTGTCACCATTATGGCCCCATGTGAAGAAAGAGACTTCTGTTCTGATGGAGGCCATTTAGCTATTAGGTTCACGGTAACAGGATCCGTCTGCTATGTTTAAGGCATTGGGCATTACGTCTTCCGATCGAGTCAGGTCTAGAATAAAGGACATTCATGTCAACCTTCAATGGTGAAAGGGGCATTCATGTCTAGAATAATGTTTCTGGCGCTTGATCATCTGGCCTTTCTGATCAAGAGTGACGTTTCTTCTAGGATCGATCGACTTCATGCAGTGGGCAACAAGTTTAATTTATGGCGATATCATTATGCAAAGAGTCTTCAATCTTTACGGACGATTGATTGCTCATTTTTGAAATTTGAAGAATCCGTCACACGCTTGATTTTCAGCTGAAAATTGGCAAGTTGTTCATAAGATACTTTACCTCTCATTGACACTGGAATATTGGCTTTTATTGGTTGCAAAATTTTGGCAGAATGTGGCATGTCTTTTGTTATTCTAGGATATGAGGAGATTTTGTAAATTGTATCTGCGGGGGTCAAGGTACACAGATAAAATTTGAATCTATTCCCATCAATAATATGTTGTTGTTGTTATTATTATTATTATAATTTTTTTTTCTTTTTAGTGGAAAATTTGATACTCGGTGTGTTCTGTCTTGTTTTACAATTGTGTTAGGCATATGTTATTTTTTTTCTCGACCATTTATTTCTAGCACATTGTTGTCATCGATACAAATCTTGTAAGCGATGGTATAGAATTCTACTTTTCCATTCTTGAATCTTGATGTACTATGTTAAAAACCCTATTATGTTTCTATTTCTGGTTATAGAAATTAAATGAGCGATGAATTGAATTTCTTAAAACGAGAATAGACAACTATGGGAGACATTTAAAATACTGAAATATACTATGTGATGCATGACGTCCATTTTGATGAGCATCTCCAATGCATTTCTTTCTAGATATTGTCCATACAAGAGACAATACAAGAGAGGACGCAATTTTGTATGGGTCTAAGATGTTTTTCTTTAAATCATTTCTCTGAATTTTATCTCACTCACTGATTCTTCCTCAATTCATGTGCCATGCCTGCAAATGCACGTCCATCCCCACATCATTCACCACTATTTTATCATTATTTTTGAATTTTTTTGTGTCTCTTTCCTCTTTTTTTTTTCCGACTTATCTTTTTTTCCCCTCCATATACTGATTTTTCATTCATTTTCAATTAAAATAATTGTCATCTCTCTCTCTTCTCCAATCCATATCCACACTCCACATTCCTATTAGAGATGCTCGACCTAACAGGTGGCAAATTCAAAAGCAGATAAGATAACTTTTGCACCTTCCGATATTCGAGTCTTAAGGACAAAATCTTTTAAAAATGACAGTTTGACAGTTAAAGGACTAGTACTAAAATGACTAGTTTTAAAGAAAAATATATACTACTAATCTCAAAAGAAACTGTAGTAAAGTTCCACAGGAAGGGAAGAACAGAGCTCCTAGTCATGCATTGCCACACAACAAATCTGTGAATAGAGAAATATATCCTGCAAGCATGGGAATTTTATTGATCTACTATTTGTATATACACATTTATGGACATTTTTCCAAGATACAACATAAAGAATAAATTGAATAAAAAAATACGTATACGATTCTCTTATTTACTGCTTCCCTAGCTCCAATAACTTCATGAAGAGGATGATTCACAGAAGTCGTCCTTAAAGAATACGTTACTGCAAAGAATAATATATAGTCTACCAGGAGTTGAACACATAAAAATGGATAAGCAAATTCGGCCAAGCTGTCGACGAGTAATTCTTGCCTCCAAGCACTTCCCTTCAACCCATCCATGCACATTTAAGAAGAGACACGATCAAACGCATATTGGCTAAACGGATCCTGCTTTGGCACTCTGATCACTTCCATATCGCACTCAAAGGACACCAGAATCTATTCAGTGAAAACCAACACCGTATTTTGTAGTTATACTGAAGAATGTGTTCCTGTGGTAGTATTGCACATGCATTCTGGGACAGGATACTTTGTCACATCCCGTCCTGCTTTGCTACTTCTGAGTGCTGGTTGTCCTAAGGAATCTCGGTGTAGGTCAAGTATAATCCTGTTGAACTCTGCTTCAGGAAGAGAAGAATTCAAGAAGTATGGAAGCATTTGTCTTTTGTTTGGGGTGATGGTCTTTTTGTGGCCAGCATAAGCCCGATGCCCCTGTTTCAGAAATTAAGTCAAGTCATCAGTAAAAACTTAACTAAGCAATTACACAATTCTATCCAAATACTTTACCATACACATATGAAATAAGAGATGGTGTATGAGGTAATTATTCGCATTAAGGATAATGGCGGAAAGCTTCAATACCTGGATAGCGTGACCCATATTTCCACCATGCGAAGCCAAAAATACATCACTGTTCTCAGAAACTATATAGTCAATAGCAGCCATTAGTGAAGCTTTTTTCTCATATGATTTAAGCTCTTCTGGCAAGGCAAGGTCTTCCTTGTTGTATAAATGCGGGAATTCTCTTTTCAATGGTAGCAAGGCTTCTTTTCCACCCAAAGGAATTCCACCAGCCCAGAAGATTCTTGTACTTTTCGGTGCTCCTAAAGCTTTGAGAAGCCTGAACACAAAATGACATCATCACTTGATAGGTATTCAAGTCAACGTAGTTCACATGGAGCTATGTGTTGTGTTAAGTACCACATGTTAACCCATAGCTAAAATAAGGGAATGACATAACTATTTAGCAACTTGAGACATACCTTGTGACCTCCATGGCATTTAAGGGGCAAAGGCCTGCTAGTTTCCTATCATGATAGGTCATATTGGACCGTGAAGTCAAGAGCTCTGGCCGCCTCTTCCTCTCATTATTTATCATCTCATCATACTCGAGGGTTAGGCCCGGAAGACATCCTGTCCTCACCCAAACATCCTTCTCCATTCGCAGATGAAGTGCAAGATATGGTCCCTCAGTTCTCATTCTTTCTGTGAGCTTGTTACCAAATTCTAAGATAGGTGGGGCAAATCTCAACGCATGAAAAGCAACCTGCAAGTTCAATAATGATACAGATTAGACAATGATTTTGTGCAACTAACTGTTGGAGAAGTTAGCAACAAAATGCTACGACTTCAAAAAGCCTAATGAATTGCAAAAGATAAGGCAAAGGGATTGGTCGAGAAAGATATATTGTTTGGTCATTTTCTCAGGATTAACATGAGTGGGGAAAAACTGAAGAGGCAAAAGAACTAAATTGTATAAAGGACAGGACAAAAAGCTACCTTGCACCGAAGCTTTTGCAGATCAGAAGGAAGGTCCTTGGAAAGCCTTGAATCAAGACCACGTAAAAGCAATACACCATCCCTCCTAAGCTGCAGGTGAAGAACGAAACCAGAATTATTAAAATTTTATTGAAAAAATTCTCACTCATTTTATCAGTTACGTGATAAACAAATGAAGGAACCGAATATATTATTTAGTGTTAATAAAATCATAGAAATTCATATCAGAAATACCAGCCGGCTGGTTTAGTACTACTTTTTTAATCCTCAAATTTGGGAATCACTGGCAGACATATGTTGAATCCTAGTCAAACAAAATCAACACTTTGTTGTCATCACCATGGCTTTGAAACATTGAGATATTCAAAAAATAAAAAAATGAGAAGTTTGTGCATTGAGTTTACTATGTCAAGATTGTTCTGCTGCAGGGTATTGATATCTACTAAACTAAGCTCGTATACTATAAAGTAGTATTCTTTTAAGACATTTTCAACTCATACCAAAACCAATCTTCTTAACAACAAACTCAGAGGCAGATAATTAAAACACTGCAAACTATTTTCTTACCCTTTTGAGATAACGTGATCGGATCCATTCAGGAGAAACATGAAGTGGAGTCCTTTTCTCCTCAACTGGCCTTGTCATCAAATGCGTAGAAGGAAGGGATGAAACTATTCGAACATCATTTGCCAAAACATTCTTGAAGTGATCCAAATCAAATATATCAGAAAATTCACTGCAACAATCAACAGAGAAACAAAACTTATTACTTACCTGCCACCATAGATAATTTATAATTAGATATTCAAAACATTATTTATAAGAAACAAAATAAAAGACTGAATTTCAACAACTGAAAAATCAAGAAATACAGAAAAGAACAAACCTTTCATCACCCCAAATGACATTGACTTGCAAGATGGGCACAACAAGCGCAGCCCCAAGAATCCTTGCAATGACCACAGCATCAACAATCTGATTCCTCTGTTGATTCATCCCTCCAGAAACCACCACCATCAAATACTTTGTCCTGTCCTTCACAATCTCAGCACTTTCCTGTCTGTATTTCCCACTGAAATCCAAACAGGGCCTGTAACCCATCCCGTCAGGCTGCTTCCAAAACTCACTATTCTCATACTTCTTCGCAGCACTAAGCTGAGTAGTCGAAAACCCAGTTGAAATTTCAACCTTTTCTTCAGGAACAAAACATGGGTTTAGCGAGAAAGGCATTGTTGGATCAAAGTTGAACCACATCTTCAACATCCATAGAAACCCAAGTACAAAAATAAAGAAAATCCAAAACCTCGGATTCCCGAATAAAACCCTTAGCTTCGAGACGCCAGTTAGCTTCTTCTGGGGAGGTTGCAGTAAGGATTCAAGTGAAGACTGAGATATGGAGTTGATTATCTGCGACGGCACTGCAATGTAACTCTGTTGCTTCTTTCTGTTGATGCTCTTCGCGACAGCCATTTCACACATTCACAAGAACAGACTCTATCCGAGTCTCAGAAACGTTTTATTGGACAGGATGTAAATGGTACAGTAATTTATATTAAGCAGAGCGATTTCTTTGATCTTTCTTAGTGGAGATCTTACGGAGAGATTATTGTTATTACAGGTAGAGAGAGAAAGTGCGGGCGGCGGGAACGCGGAGACCAATATATGCGCGTTTGGTATTTGTTGGCACATGGACATACCAGACTCAGCAACTTGGGTGGCCATTTATAGTGCGTCCAAAGCTGAAAAATATTTGAATTCTACAATCTAGATAGCCAACTCGATACTCTCCTTAATTAATTAATTAACAGCTTGTTTGATACTAATTATTTTTCTTCTTATAATTTCACATATTACTAATTTATTAATAACTATTCAATTATCACTACACATTTTAAACTTTAATTAAATATCTACTACTCATTTCAATTTATTATAATTTCCCATATAATTTGACTCACATAATGAGGATCAAACAAGCACTAATAATCATAAGTAATTTGTTTTATTATTATGGAGTAAATGAATGAAGCATGTTGCTTTACGGGTCAAAGTAATACTGTCAATTAGTTGTATCGCAAAGTAAGACTTCATTTGTTCATATCTAATTCTATTATTATTGGTGTTTTTTATTGAATTTTTCTGAAAATGCATGTTTACGAATAAACACGGGTATATAGACGATTATCTTAATGAAATTTACCATTTTTTTTCTAAGAAAATTTAATAGTCGAAGACTTTTGAAGAAGTGTTATGTTTCATGAGGGTTTTTAAAATACTACTAGTATTTTAATAGTGACATTATCTTCTCATCCGCTCCTTTTACTTTTTCAACTATAATTCTATTATATATTTTTTTTCCAGAAACTTTTTCAACTTTATTGTTACTAGTAGACTGAGCTCAATAATTTGGTTCTTTTTTTTTTATATACTATAACCAATATTAGTTGAAGAATTTTATTCCATTTAAATGTATATTGGAGCTTGTTGTAATCATAACTCATATATCAATTGGTAGAATAAAAAAAAAATATTACTCCCTCCGTCCCAAAAAGATATTCCTCTTTTATTTTTTATATAGATAAATAAAACACCATTTAATATTATTAAAAATGTACAATTTAATAATATGTTTTTCTAATATATCATTTGATTTATTTAATATTTCACTTCAATTATTCTTTATTGTTGATTACTATACATAATAAATAAGGTTATATTAGAAAACTAAAAAATTAACTTAGGAGAGGGGAATATGATTTGGGACGAATAAAAAAGGAAATGACGACTATCTTTTTGGGTCGAATGGAGTACTAATTCTGACCTTGTTGACGTAATTTAATTGGCTGGGGGGGTAATGTATAAGATTGTTCTAAAAATTTATTTTTGTAAATAATTTAGTAAATAAAGCACTTCACGCATAGATATATAATTTCCAATTTTTTTAAGACCATATAGATATATAATTTCACGTGTGAAACTTTTCATGCTAACATGATAACAGAAAAAAATCTCTTGATCAAACAGAAGTTTATATATGAATAAAAGATTAACACTAGAAAAAAATTCTTACATCAATCAATCAATCAACCGACATAATAACATACCAACTTAAAGGTGAGAGAACAAATATTTAAATAGGGCTTAGTTACACAAATAGCCCCTAACCTTTGCCTTCGCTTTGCAAATGGCCTCCAACTTTCTAATTTTGCGCTAGACACCCCTAACGTTTTCTTATTCCTGTGGAGATGACCTCTACTGCCCAATTTTGTCCAAATTCCACGTTAAAATGATGCATGGTCTACACAAAATTATATGGAATGGTTTGGCAATTTATGGGGTTTCTATTGTTGTGTTAGAGTTTTCTATATGTCTTGGATATGAACTAGGTTGAGCATTTTTTTTTTTGATTTGGGTATTCTTTGCACGTTAAAGTTATGACTATTGGAAATTTTTTTTATTTTTTGGGGTATTTGTTTTATTGAGAAGTCGATTCACATGAATTATTCAAACACAGTACATTTGTTAAATAGAATAAATTGAGAAATTATTGGACGATTCTGACAAATGAAAAACCTTCTATCCAACTTTCTATTTATCTAAGATGTCTTAAACTCATTAAAATTTCCACACTAATAGAAACCATACTGCATTTCTTATGAGAGAAAGTAAACTTTTCCCTTTTTGGCGGAGAATAAAAAACAAAGAAACATCTTAATAATTTAATAGAAAAATATGCCCCCTAGAGGTGAGAAGATTGTGAGCAGCGCATTACTTTAATAACGAATTTGGATAGAATTGGACGGCAAGAGCCATCTCTGAAGGAATCGGCAAAGTATAGGGGTGTTTAATGCAAAAATAAAAGGTTATGAGCCATTTGTGAAGCAAAGGAAAAGGTTAGGGGCCATTTGCGTAATTAGACCATTTAAATAGCGTAGTAATTTTTGGAAGTTTGTGAAAAACAAAGATGCTATTCCTTTTCGTACTGTTTTTGAGAAGAAAATAATTGATAACAGAATTAATGAAATTATTATTGGCAAACATTTTAGAAGTCCAAGAAAAGGAGCTGTCCCTTGACGATGAAGGCAGCTTTAAATTGAAAAAATCGCCTAAAAAGAATCACGTGACATACCCACATTCATCTTTCCTTCCCAGACGACAGCCTGTATGCGTACCATTGTGTATTTGCTTGCCCCAAACTCCAATAATCAATTTACATTTGTCTTCTTGCGACCATTACTCGAATATGTTTGCTCTGAAGTATTCATTTGAGAACCAATAAAATTGGATGATAATGTTTAACAAACTCCCGAACATACGTCGTTCTCTCATGCAGTACGTCGTTCTCTCATACACACTACATAAAAGAATTCACATGTGTTTTTTGAGATCTATATAAGTGGATCTCTTATGTAGCATACATGAAAGAGCGACATATGTTCTGAAAGTTTTTATAACAAAATTTTCAAGAGATTTTTGAAATTTTTTCTCTCACTAGGACTCTCTATAATCAATTGAATGTCATAAATGTGAGGGTGAAAAGTGAAGAGGAAAAAGAGAAAGGGGAAAAGCATAGGGGAAAATTGTAAAAGAGGTAAATTTGACCACTCATTTGGTTTTTTCAACTTATCTAAAATTTGGGATTTTACTCTTTCACATTATTTAGCATGGTGTTGGAAAACCCAAATTTGACTAAACATGCTTTTAGTTTGATACCATGAAACTATTATTATACTATTTAAAATCTAATACTTTAAGAGTACGTATCATACTTAGTCCCAACTCCCATGCATTGGCAAAATCAATAAGATCGGAAGAGCACACGTATTCACGAAACACACAATTTATTACTATTAAATTAGAGCTTTTAAACAAATATATGAATTCTCAAGTAGTTAGATGTACCGTATTTTATATACTAATATGGAACACTAGAAACCTTTTTTTTCTTTTAAAAAATTTATTGTTCTGTAATAAAAATTTTAAAATAATTACTTATACGGATAAGAAGAAAAAGGCAAGTTATTGTTAAGTATTTGTACAAGACTTCTTTTGTCACTGTGTCACCAAAAGAAAGAAGAGTCCAAATCCAGCTGGTAATGTTGAGAAGTACACGCTGGCAAAGAGTGACAACATGGCAGAAAGTGACTTCTTACTACCTTGGCACCAGTAAATATGAAAGCATGGTTTCCAAAGTGGGTCCCCTGAGGGCGAGAATTTCTAATTTGGGAGTAGGGTTTACTCCAAGCAAACAATTGATCGTTCGAATCACATCAAATATTTTTTGAACGAATATATATTCAGGTATATTATCCATTAGTTGTACTATTTGAATAAAGAGTTGTACAAAAATTTAAGTAAAATTGACACATGATAAAATATTATTTTTCAACACATCACATCACTTTTATATTTATTTATAGCAATCACATGGCCACATGTACTTTTTGCCACATTCTTTATCCCTTTCTTTCTCTAAATAAAATTATTCATTCGTCATTCATTTATAAATGAGTCTGTTAGAATGATGGGATGGAGACGGGATATAAATTCCTGCCTTATGTGACACTACTAGATAGTGTCGCATTAATTATAGTGCTAATGTGATAGTGTCATATCATCAGTAAAAGCTGGTAAAATGTGATGTTGTATTGCTATGTCAAGACCGAAATTGATGTGTTGCCATTGCAACAACGCCACATCAAATGTGAGCTTTATATTTCCTCATGGGAGATCAGAGAGGAGATTATTTCTACATAGACTAGTGTTTATAGATGGCCACGACCAATTCTATTTACAAATTAGCTTCATTTAGAAATGAATAAATTGTAGTAAAGGCTCACAACCTTTCCACTACTTTGTAGTTTCATCCCAAGTTTTAAATTTAGACCAAGAGACCCTTAACTTTTCAAAAATTGACATCTTTTCATCAAAATAGATAATTTTATCCTTAAACTGTTAAACTATGTTTGATAATAAATTATATCGGATCCTATTATAGTTGAAATTAAGTTTTAAATTCACAACATATGATAGTATTAAAAAAAGTGATACTATATATATAGAAAAATGGGATGTGTGCATAGATAAAAATTTTCAAATTAAGTTTCACATAACTTTTATATTATTATACACATCACTCCTATTACTCTCACGTGACATGAATATAAATTTAATTTTAATTATAATAAGATTTGATGTAATTGGTTGTCAAACGAATCCTTTTTTTCCCCCTTTTTATCAAGTTCCAAATGGATCCTAACAATTTAATGATCAAATTTATTCATTGGGTTGAACGAGACAATTTTACAAAGATTGAAGGTCTTCTGGTTTGGAATTAAACGTTAAGGATAAAAGTGAAAATAAATGCAAAGGTTGGGGGACCTTTGTTGCAGTTACCCTTTTATAAATGGTAGTCAATTTGGATCCTTTATTCAAATAATAACATATAATACCACAGATACTTAGTACTCATTTACGTGATAAATAATACAAAAATTTTAAGGAGACATGAAAAAGAAAAATTAATAGGTGACATTTTTATGTGGGACATTTGTATTGAATGATGAAAAAGTAGTCATGTAATCATCACCCAATAAATATGCGCTACATAAGAATGTCACTCATTAATGTCTATTTTTTATGTCTCCCTAGAATTGCTCAAAATAATATAGTATTAAATGATCAATTGAATTAAACAATATAACGTGAGTCAATTAATTAGACTTGTGATTTATTACCATGTAACTAATAAGCACCAATAATATAATATACACCAAAAAGTTTAACGTCTTGTTTTGTTAGTTTTATTCCTTAACAAGTCGACAATGTACCTTTTTTACCGCCTAAAATAATTAACGTTTTCTAGTTGTTTCTATGACCCAATACAAGTTTGCCTGCACGCTTTTTCTCCGTATATGGTATAAAGACAAGCTTGTACAGCTAAATCGCATTACACTCGCACTTCCATTCAATTATCATTTTTCATTTTCATTCACTTTATGGGACACTCAATTATTATTGTTTAGTCTTTACAAAATTCACATGAATTATTAGAGTATGGCTGCTCCTCGTCTAGACTCTAGGGCCATGTTTTATTAAAATCGTGTTGGCAATTTCGTGGCATGTTGTCATTTATGTTTATGTGGGCCGTTCGCGCATTAAGATATGGGGCTTTTGTGTTTCAATTTGATATATGCTCATTATAAGCTGTTGATGAATAAATTTTTTTTTTCGATTTCTTATGTGAAAGTTAATTTCAGATTCCAAAGAATTAGAGGGGAATAACTATAAACAAAGACAAGAGATATAATTATATACTAGACTAATCTGGAATATGAAACGAAATGATGATACTGTTTATTTATTCTTGTTATTTATTAGTGTCCTTTATACTATGTCATTTTTTTTTTCTGAATTATCAACTTTAATTATTGCAGAAATAATTTTTATATATAGTCATCATTGGCGCGTACACTATCACATTCTTTGACATTCAATAATAATAAATAATATAAATAGTATCAAAATATGCAATATGATGTTTGGTTAGCATCTATCCAACACTTCGAATCGAAATTATGAAATCAATATATATTGAACAGTATAGTTTATAACAAAAAGAATTAATTAATTTGTAATTTTCTTCTTAATAGTGGAATTTGTTATGGTTTTGTGAATTGTGATATTGTTTAATCGTACAATCTTTCTAAACTGCATGTGATTTTCCTATATTTTTGAGAAAAATTTCTTAGGAACTAGGATTAGATTTCTTATGAAGCCTGATTTCCAATAATATGCTGTTATATGGTGTGTGTCAGGTGATGCGTCAATCTGTAATTGAAAATCTGGCTCGTAAGGAACTCGACATTTTTTCCATAGCCGGACCATATTTTTGAGTCCGTTCACGGGAATTCTCGTGTCTTCTGGGTTGTTAATTCCCTATGTCCCGCTTTTTCCTCAATTCTAAGTAAGGCGGGGAATCAAGTTGTTCAAGATTCTAAGCAGAATATTATAATAGACAGACTCATACAACTTAAAAACATAAATCAAGTGGCGGTAGCTAGAAAATAATTGTTGGAATTAGTGTTAATCAGAGGATATATATATATATATATATATATATAGGAGTGCTAATCTTGGCTGCCAAATTCATCAGTTGAAATATATAACAAAAGGATAATGTTACTTTCTCATTGCTGGCAACAGCCTAGCTAAGAAAACTAAAAGTACAAACAATTGAAAGGCAAGCTGGTCAGAAGTATGCTCATCTCAGTTTTATTTAAAACATCAAGACAATTGGTGGGTGGAATGGTACTAACAAGTAAGAAATCACAAATTTTGCTAAGGAGATAGATAATGCTCCTATTAAGGAGATAGATGGCTACGTGACGGAAATCTAATGAAAGCGGCCCCCCTGTTGTTAGGGCCGCTTTTGTTAGATTTCCGCCACGTAAGCCATAAGGCTCCTTAATAGGAGATAAGGCTCTGTAGGTAAGGCTTTGTAGCCGGATTGAAGAAACCACTTCCCATTTTGTTATTTATATCTTTATGGTGTATGTGTATTTTAACTTACTCTTATACTTCATCTATATTTATTTTGTGTTACATTTCAATTCACTAGGTTTAATTTATGTAACAAAATATGAAAATATTTCTTCAATACATGAATACGTGAATAGCTCCAACCGGCAACTAGTGTGATTAGAGATTGAAATGCATAATCTCATTTTCTATGACGAGTTTCATCCGAACTAACAAAATAGTTAGGTGATGATTATCATTATATAATTATAATTGACCTGAGGTGACACATAAGTGACATGAGATAAACATGTAAATCCTTATCATAGTTGAACAAGAAATATGAGACATGATTTTGTTATACCTTCCTTAACCACCAAATAAGAGAGTGGTTGAAATGTGTAATATTGAACTTAAAAGAATAATATACTACAAATTATTTCTAATTACTACTTGACGCACTCTGATAATAAGTTTACCAACAAAAAACAAAATTACTCGTTGAATATCTTGTTGATCACCTCTTTTTGTTTTCTAGGATAGAATAACCATGTACTTGAGTTTTATATAAATTACTTAAAATAAAAAAAGCATACCCCGATGAAAGGATGTCTTCTCATTCAAACATAAACAATTTTTTTTTTTTTTTTGGGGATGCAAACATAAACGTTCATGATACTGGAATATAAACAAAAATAAGAAAATTGATTTATTATTTACTTTTTTAACTCAATTTTTTCCCCTTTTCAACACCCATAAAAGTTGGCCCAACCCGGCCTCTGACTCTATATGGTTTCTTAGTCCTTGGAGAAAATGGATGATCACTGGCTTTACCCCATGTGACAGGGGCCAAATGCCCAATCCTTTGCTTCTTATTTGTTGAACACAATACACAGCCATAAATTCCTTATGGGTATGTCCTTTTCTTTTTCTTTGATTAGTACATTTAATGTGCTATCCATTGTTTCCTTCATAAGCCAACAATATAGGAAGACTTCAGTGTGCTCCACACTTCACGTCATATCATATATTGACTGTGTTTTATCATGCATTGTCTGCACACTCATCTATAGCCTCAAGATATGATTTCAATGCTTGATTAAGTATCATTAGTTGCAATTTGTATTCTAAAAAGCATTCCTAAACGTGTACTCTAAACTTGACGATAGGGCCGAACCTATAGTAAACTGGGCCCTAAGCAAAGTCTGAAAAATAGGGCCCTACAACGATCAATAGTTTTATTTTTTTAAATACTATTAAACAACATATTATAATAGTTACCCACAAGTTAAGAATAGAATCAGACAATTACCTTTTCTAGAAAACAATTTTTTTGTCCTAAGCAGTAGTCCTTATGCGAAAAATAAGGGGATGAAGATTTAGGCATATAAATAAGAAAAGACAATTCCAACCAAATCATTCAAATTGAATGTCAAAAGCAATACAAGCCATAAATAGATCTTGAGTTTTAGGGCCTAAGATTTAAGCTCAAGGTCAGCTTCAAAATGGGTTGGGTTGGGTTGGGTTGGGGGGGGGGAAGATAAGAAAGCATGAAAATTAGAAAATAGGCCTTCTAGATTTCTGGGCCCTAGCACCAGCATGCTGGGCCTACTATCAGGTCTGGCCCTACTTGACGAAGCCGCATTTTTATCATACACTAACTAGTTTCAACTCTTACATTTTATTTCCTGCTCTACGTTTGTGGTAATGAGTACTTATATAATTTGAAATGACCTAAAAAAGCTCCAAGAGATAATAATAACACACAAGGAGAAACCCTAGTATAGAGGGTGCTTTGAAATTAGGAAACAAAGCAAAGAAAAGCCCATGTTTCTTACATGTGAGCATTGTCCCCTTCCCACGTGCATTTATTTCTCCTCCCCATTTTTGACATTTTATCACCATTCATTCATTATTTGTTTGGCTAACATAATTGAGTAGACATGCAATTCAATCCTTTCTACAGTAATTCTACGACTACTTTTCTTCAAAAAGCGGGTGCCTTTTTGTCCATTTTGTGTCCCCAGTAGCATTAATAGTCTAATAAATAAGATAAAATAATGCTGCCAAGACCCATGTTTTGAACATTTTAAGAGAGTATAGTCCAGAACAAAATTCTGGTACTACAAGAGTACCATATTCTAACCTCACGCATCAATCAAAAACTCATTAGATGTGGTTTCAAGGGCTCTAATTTATTGTTAAAATGAGACCTCAGATCCTACATGTGGATTGTCTATTGGTTTGGAATATCTGTTTTTTTTTTTTTAGGTTGTTGTGAGGGAGGGGATCAATTCAAGTGCATTTTCCATTTAAAAGTTTTACTGGAGATGCTCTAAACAAGTAGGAGGCAACTCCTGCTTCGACCCAGTAAAAGCACTTCTAGTACGAGGGAAAATATTCAAATTAGGGTTTCTTCCTCCAAAGTGAAATGGTGTTGAGCAGAAAGCAAAAATTTGAACAAGGTTGCACATGGATTCAAGTCCATTCCATATCCTGTTGTCAATCTTCCTTCATGTTATCTACTTTTCTTTCTTCCTTTCCCTTTCATTTCTTTTAAGTGTCATATTATGTTTACTGATCAGTGATGTAACGTAACTTCAAATTTTTGTTTTTAATAAATAGTGTTGTATTATGGACGTTATTATAATACATGTTATTTATGTCATTTTATTCACGACTATATTAATTTGTAAATAACATAATAATATATTTAAAAAGAATGGTTAAATTTACACTACAACTATTACTAATCGCACCACATTTTTAGTTATAATTTCGGTCCTCAATGCATAAATAGGCATTCATTATTCACATGCAAACATAAACCTTAATTCATTAATCCAATTACACCATAATAGAGAATCCTAAAAATTAATGAAGAATCCAAATAATGAAGAATCATAAAAATTAATTCATTTAGTTACATAATACTTAAGTACCTTAAAAATTAAATCATTTAGTTACATAAATGAAGGACCCTAAAAATATTCTCATATGCGAAGGAAGAAAATAGAGGCAAGATTGAAATCGAACAGAGAATGACATTAATATTGCTACGCATTTCTTAATTTTTTAAATTTGTTCAATCAAATAAAACTCCTAAATTGTTATTTGGGTCTTCTAACCACCTGCGTCATTCGTCAATTACATCCCCTTCTTTTTGGTTTAGGCAATGGTAAAGGCATCACACGATCTTCGATAAGCAGAACCAACCTTATTGAATTCTTTAAGAGTAATATCCTGTGTTTAATCTTTATTTTTTTTAATTACAGAAAGTATTTTTGTTACTGCATTTCATTTCATGCTCTGGTTGGGATAGCATTGGCTTGCGGGTTTCCAGGCTGGATGATGGGAATTAATGACGACGATGAATTACAATTGAACACAAAACCGGAGCCTTAGATTTAGATGGTGTTTAATTATCATATAAATGTGGTGTATAAAACATTTTACAGTTAATTAATTTATTATTTAAATGATTAAGGTTATATTTGCAACTAAAATGTGGTGTATTTAACGTATTCAAGAAAATTACCTATCTTTTTCTCTCTAGGGTTTAGGGTTAGGGCGAACATCCAACGGCTTGTTTGGATATTCTTCTGGTAGCTTGCTAGCAGTAACGGGGTTGGTTGAGCTGATTTTTCTGCTTTCTGCCTACAGGTTTGATGTGATGAACTCAGAAGACCTTTTGATTTTGTGGGATAAGTTGCAACTCGAGGAGGAGGAAGCGCTGACCATACACATGAATGTACAGACGTCTACTGATAGAGTCGTGTGGTTGAATAGCTCATTGGTTGGCCGAGTCATGGGCAATAAACATGTGAATAAAAAAGGCATGGAATCGGTGTTGTGAATGATTTGGAAGACTGATTCTCCATTTTCTATGGAGAGTTGGGGTGGCCATAACACGTTCTTGTTCGTTTTCAGGTCAGAAGAGGATAGAATGCGAGTCTATCATGGCGGTCCGTGGTTGTTCAATAAACATAATAATCTCCTTGATTATTTCTTCTGAGGTTGAGGAGATTGGTACTATGCGGTTCAATTTGGTGCCGTTTTGGGTGCATGTCCAACGGTTGCCTTTAGTTTGTGTGACGATTGCATGTCTGGAGATAGTGGGCGAGCGTATTGGGGAATTACTTGCAGTTGATTTGGAAAGACGTAACCCTAGAGTGAGAGTACATATGAATATTAGTAAACCATTCAAGGCTTGAAATTATACTTGGATGAAGTACAACAGGAATTTTTTCTCATTTTGTAGTATGAGAAATTGTCGGATTTTTGCTTCGTTTGTGGATTGATCAGGCACCGCAACATTGAATGTCCTTCGGCTCAGGGGGGCCACAAGGTAACTGACTCTGAGCCTAAATATGAGAAAGTGTCCATATAAAGCCTAAATTTGGTGACTGACTCTGAGCTACAATGGAGTTATGTAGGCAACAAGGGTGATCAAGGGAGATGAGGATGTCATCGGCGGGTGGCGGAGATGATAGCTTGGTGAGAGTTGGTGGAGTGGGGGGTGACGTTAAGGAGGGGGAAGGAGATCCAGAGCAGGCGATGGGAGGAGAGGGTAAGGGAGTGCTACTGGGTAAAAAAATAGGGTTGGCGAAAAAGAAGGGTTTGGGAGAGAGCAGTCGAGTTGGGGGGAGGAGAACTTCTCAAAAAGGTCAGGAGGTTTTATCTTTTGGGAAGAGGGTTGTAGCGGGTGTAGGGGTGACGAAATTGATACATAATGAGGGGTCAGAGGTAAGGGTAGAGAGTGTGGCGAAAGGATAAAATATTGAGAGAGGAAAAATACTATTGTTGTGCATAGAGAGTATAGGAGAGTGGTTAAGACCAGAAAGAAGGTCAACCCTAAGGTTCATAGGTTATTATATAAGGCTAAAGATATTTTGCTCTCTCATTGCTCTCTTAAAAAGTAGGGCAATTTGGTAGATAGTGTGGGGTAGAGGAGAGGACGGTCAACAGACGATTGGGGATGGATGAAGAGGATCATTTGGGTTCGAAGAAGTTAAGAGGGAAGATGGCTGGTCAAGAGGATAATCTTGGGGGTCTTGGTACCTTTGAAAATATATCGGCGAGTTCCGCTAAGTGGGACTGCCAGTAGCAATGAGTTGCCTTTGTTGGAGCTGGGTTCAGAGATGTATTCGGAGCCATTCCCCCAGTCTTGTCTTTCTGTCCGAGACTCGATTGCCTACTGATAGGGTAGTAACTATACACTTTCAGTCAGGGTTTAACAATTGTTTTGTTTTATGGTCCTATCATAAAAAAAAAATTGAAAAATACGGCAAAATTAGTTAGAAAAAGTGGCAATTCAAGGGTGACTGATTTAAAAAAGATGGGAAATCAGGCACTCTAGACTACCACACATCTATGGGTGTTGGAGAATAATTTTGTCAAAGAAGTCATATATTGCCTGAGGATCATCCCATACAATGTGATCCTTCTATCTTCGTCTTCTTCCTCTTTTTATTTTTATTAATTGTTTTTTTTTGGGCATTCAACTCTTTAGAATTAACCATCTTTCAAAATACAAGTAAACTTTGTCCTGCAACTTCCAAGCAATCGTTGTGCTAAAGTGGCCCAACTCACTAATTTGGGCCCAACTCACTTATCTCCCGCTGTATCAACAAAACCGCCCCCCACAAAAAAAAAAAACCTGAAAAATAAAATAAAATCTTTGAAATAATTTTGGTACCGGATCACCAATGTATTTTCCATTTCGCTCAGCTGCAACATGGTAGATGGAAAAAGTGTTACATGGGTCATAAAATAACAATAATAATAGACTCCACATAATTAATCATTAGTTTAAGTAACTAAAAATAAGTGCACTTACCTGTAAGATTAGCTCGAAAATCAGTTGACCAACTAGGCTTAAAATCATTCCCATAACGAAGATTGGCAGCAAAATTCCCAGTATAGTAATTTAGCCCCAAGTAATCATATGATCCCTTCAACAACTCAGACTCTGATGGTGTGAACTTCGGTAAGCGTCTTTTGACAAGAGCATGCATGATTTTCGGATAATCTCCGCAAGTTATTGGGTGTATAAACCTTCAAAATATCATCGATTCATCGACGTTAACAGGATATTTCATGTCATCTCATCTTGTGGACAAGTGGACAAAAAAAATACTTGAACATTTAGTGTACAATGATTGTACTGCGTACGCACCATCCATACATAAAATCAAGAGCCCTTTGGGCTGCTTCCACATCAGCTTTGCTTTTGGAGTAGGGCACAAACCAGTGAGTGACCAGTACAATTCCAATTTGTCCCTTTTGAGTTGGCTATACATGCATGTAACAGTATCATGAAAACATTAATTTTCACTATGTGATAATTAGTGATACTAATATAACACCTGTGCGTTGCACGGGTAGAATAAATATTTCAAAACTTAACTATTCAAAAGTATTTTGATTAGATGCAATATAATTAAATCTCCTTTCAAAATTTAAAAACACAAACGTTGAAAAATTAAAATAATCGCAACATCATTAGAATTATTGATAAGAACATAATATATTTACTATGTGAACAATGTACGATCATGTTACTATTCTTTCAGAAAAGCTTGAAAGGATTCCCCGTAATCGGATAATTTCTATTATTATCCTTAATAGAACAGCTAATAAGTTGACCATTTGAAATTAATGCTTCAATTTCATCACTCTGTGAGTATTAGGTTAATCAGTATATAATGTTGGCTAACTTCTATTGCAATTGAACAAAATTTAATTTGTAAATATATAATATGGAGAGGAAACGTTAACATCTACAATTTCAATAGCCACATAGAATTCAACAAAAAACACAAATATTAAATATGACATCAGCAAAGAAATCTAATTTGTCTATGTTTAGGTGGGAAAATGGGTAGAAGACTACCCTTGATTTAGATAATAATAATAATAGATTGTTCTTCAAATAGATTGTTCTTCTAATTGGTCCATGTTTAATTAGGCAAGAAAATGGGTAGAAGACTACTCCTAATTTAGCTATAATAGATTGATTTGGTTATGGAAAAAGAAAGATATGGTTCCTTTAAAGAATCTGACTCTTACCATGATAGTTGTAGATACTAACACGTAGCACTAGAGGATGGAGATGATCGTTTTTGAAGAGTATGCACCAAAACTATTCAACAGTTTAATTCTGTAGAAAAAGAAATACTGACCTATACTTTTCGCGGTATATTTTGACAGCTTGAGCATGGGAAAGAAGGATATGGTGAGCTACAAGGTGGGTTCGGTTGCTGAGTTGCCACTGATATAGCCATTGTTCATCCAAGAAGAACAACGTCCGGGAGCTAGTGCCCCCGAGTCATAACCCCATGCTGAATATGTATATGGCTCGTTGAATGTTGCCCAATGCTTAACCCTATCTCCAAATTCTTTGAAACATACTTCTGCAAAATTTTTATAGTCATCCCTGCCTCATAAAATTTTGTCAATCGATTAGCTGTTTTGATTAATAAAATTGATATCTTGAGTTGGAATTTTCGAGCTAAGGTATTTTGATTAACAAACATTAGCTGTTATAGTGTGTCAAGAATTATTGGTTCAGATGATGGATTCACTTACACAACATGAGGGATTAGAAAGCTACCATACTCGTCCTCGAGGACTTGAGGAATATCCCAATGATAGATCGTGACATAAGGTTCTATACCTCTTTAATTGGTACACCCATGCGGCCTGGTGCGGCCTCACTTGTCATTACATGAGGAAGCATGGATATGTTCATGCGGCTGCATTTCAAACTTTGGAACCAGATCTGGTTTTATAAAAAATCCCTGAATTCTTTCTATAATATGTGACAATGAACTGATGTAAAGAGATATATATGCCTTGTCTCCACGTTGAGATTTGGAATTTATTGTTAATGTTTAGGATATCTTTGGTTCTAAGAAAATAATGAGGTTATTACAACGTGTTGAAATATGTAAAGATATATTAATTAATATATTGTTTTATATCTTCTTTGAAAGGCTTAATTTAATATATTGTTACATACCGAGTTTGTCTGTTTACTTGAAATTGAGGAGAAGGCTTTCCATCTCGCAGTCTCGTTCACCCACCCACTGGTGGGTGAACTTACACCGCCCCTCGTCTACATGGAGGCGGTGATTGGTTTGCCCATATGTGGGCCACAGCCATGTAGGCAGACCAATCACCGCCCCCATGTAGGTGGAGGGCGATGTAAGTTCACCCACTAGTGGGTGGGTGAACATTTTTGTTCCGTCTCGTGCTTTATAAGGAAAAATATGATCATAAACTATTATCAGTATAATATAGTATAATTTAAAAATAATTACTATTTTCTTAAATTAATGTGTGTGATTAGAATGGGTGTAGAGAAAAGTAATTATTAATTTTAACAAAATGATAACTCCATTCGAGGCTTAAATTGTCTGTCAAATTTCATGCATGTCATTTAAAAGGCTGTCCAAATATCCTTTCCTTACCATCAATGATATTTTGTACAATTATTAGACATGATTCTACATGTGACATGGACCAGATGGCCTGACCACTATACCTTTAATTACTTGTCTTTTTAGCATGACTTTCTATTTCTTTGAAAATTCTAACAAGTTTGTCGGGTACGTAGACACTGTTACGTGTTGGTGGGAGCAGTTTGTAAAACATTTTTATACGCGGTAGTGGGAGCAATCTAGTAAAAATACTGTTCGTTTAAAAATTCCTATAAAACATGAAGGTTTCTTTTAATAAAAACCTCTTTTATTGATCGGGTGTTTAAAAAATACTTCACTGTTGAAACTAATTATAAAAATGCCACTTTTTATTGTAAAACTACCCCTAACCAAATTTTATTAAATTCAATTATTATTATAATATTATTATTAAGTATAAATTATCAATTAAGCTGCCAACTTAAAAATAAATTAGCAATTAAGACACCATCGCCGCCACTTGATAATAGTGGTGGCACCACCAACCACCATTGTGACTGTGAACCACCGCCACTTGGTAACAACCACCAGCACCTTTGCCATCGCTTATTAAGAATTGGTGGTCGTAAAATTCCACCGCCTTGAAACACATGGTAACAATAAGAATAAAAAAAATCACCGAAATAACCATAGAGAGAGAGAGAGAGAGAGAACATGAAAATGGTAACAAGTGTCAAGATCACAAGAAATTAAAATCACAAAAAAAAAAGTAAAAGAAAAGAAAAATAACCTTGTTAATTAACAATATCCGAGACATGGTAACATGATGAAAAAACATGGTAACAAAAAAAGATACATTGTAGTAACAATAAAATTTATGGTAATTTTAACCACAGAAAACATAGTAACTAAAATACATAGTGGTAACAATGAAAAATTAGATTTCAACACCAAAATTATGGTAATAACCACACAAAACATAGTAACAAAATTTCAAAATATAATTATAATAAATCACAAAAACATGTTAACAATACCGGTAAATTGGTAACAAAAGAATCTTAAAAATCCAAAGAAAAAACAGAAAAAAGGAGATCCATGCCTGGAAAATAGATGTTAACACCAATATTATGGTAATAACTACACAAAACATAGTAACAAACTTTCAAAAAATAATCATAATAAATCACTAAAAGATGGTAACAATTCCGGTAAACTGATAAAGAACCTTAAAAAATCCAAAGAAAAACAGAAAAAGGGAGATCCACGTCCAGAAAATAGTAACATATTAGAAAATAGTATAACACTGGATATTTGTTCCACCGGTAAATGAAATTAAAAAGCATAAAATAAAAAATGAAAGGAAAAAATGATATAGCAGATCTCAAATTAAAACATTGAAAAAATTCAGGAAAAAAACAAGAAATGGTTTGAATGGCCATGTTAAATATTAATATATCATTTTCTGTTCGCAGCAACGTTTGAAAGAAACTGACGTAGCAAAAGCAACTAATGTGGGACCGATGTGGGGGAATGAGAGGTCCAGACTAAACGTGGAGAGGTCCAGCCTTCCAGAAAATGACGTAGCACATTCGCAGGAACATTTATTTTTTTCAGTCTGGCCATAAAAGGAAAATGAGGCAGCAACAGCAACTTTGTTGTTCGGTTCGCAGTGGCTGCAAGCCCGCCTCCTCCTTATGGTGGTGGCACTATTTGTGGTGAACGAGGTTGTGAACGGATGTAAACTATATGATTGGTTGTTGTAGTGACAGTGGCGATGTTGGTGGTGGCAGTAGTGGCAACGGCAGCGGCAGGCAGATGGAAGTAGTGGTGATGAAGAATGTAGGGGATGCAAGTGGTAAATAATTAGGGTTTATGTGAAGGTGGGATTATATGATGTGTGTTAATGAATTTAAAAAATATTTAAATCAATAATAAATGATATAATTTCTTTGTTTAAATATAATAATAAAAAGAAAAAAAAAGAAATAATAAGGGTGTTTTTACAATTAAAAAGGGTAAATCTATCATTAGTTATAGTTTTGGAGGTATAATTCAAGACCCCGTTAAAAGAGGGGTGTAATGTCTAATCGTTCCAAACAGGAAGGGTACCAATAGGGGGCAAAAAAAAGGTCATATAGAACCATTTATTTTGTTTGGATGAGGCTAGATCAACAAGATATTGACAAAGATGGTGGGCCGGAAGATTGCGACACAAGAAATAGACTCATAAGCACACAAACAATGGAGAAATAAAAAAAAAAAAAATGATTGCAAGATATTTTGTTAATCAAATAATAGAGTTTGAATGGTATCGACAAAAAAATTTTGCATAACAAAAGGTTCGATCTATCAAAAGACTCACGTTTCATTTCTTCAGACAATTGGTTGGTTGGACTAATTTCTCCTTCCGTCAAAAACTCACCCCTTTTTTTTAGACACCAAATTCATTTTATTTGTTCATTGGAAATGTATATCATCTTCCATCAGCTCATTTACAATGAACGTTGAGGGCGCTTTTACTCAAAAATTGTCCACCCTACTATATATGAAAACAATGCTTGGCTGTCCTCCTAATATATTTGAACTCGATCTCTTCAAAGTATGCTGTCAAGGATGCAATCTTGACCTCCAGGATAACAAGGCTGGGTATCATGAAGGGTGCATGTTGCGTTAGAGTACTACTCGTCTAATTATGAACTAATAACATGTGTGTTCAAGAACCCTAGTTTTGATTTTGTCAATAGAGCGGAGTATTTCTAGAGTATCAGATTTTTGTACCCAAAGAAGGATTTATTTAAACCAATTCTCCAACCATTCAAGTGTGAGAGTAAACACTTTAGGGATATGGAGCTCATTTTGACTCACTCGTAGCTCCTTTTCGAAAACAAAAATGAAATATATAGACGCACAATGCTTTGGCGTTTAGCTTTCAAATGAATACACCGCGCACAACGGGCCCAGTGCCTAAGTTCTACTAATTAATTATTAGATAATGCTACTTTTCCTTATTAAGTTATTTGTTTTGTGACTTGATGGGGGTCTATGTGTCTTTTTGCCCATGTATTTCAAGTAAATGTAAAGGTGTTTTTGTTAATGTATTAAATAGTTATTTAATGACAAATAATCGAGCAAGTAATTCGACAAGAGAATGTAGCATAACCCTTAATTATTCCTATATATAATCAATAAATCCGTGCAAGATATTTTGTTCATCATATAATAGGGTTTGAATGAAAGCCACAAAAAATTTTGCATACCAAAGGGTTCAAGTGGTCAAAAGATACGTCTCATATTTTAAAACAATAATATGACAGGTTTAAATTCTCACGTTCTCACTTGAAGCTCCTTTTTCAAAAACACAGATGAATACGACACATGTTGGAGCTTTGGCCTACATTCAAATGAATACACTGCACTCAACCGGCCTATGTTCCTGTGCAAGCTTAAGCCGTTTTCAGTAAACTGATTCCATTCTAAAATAAAATTTACATAAATCAATTACATTTATATATTTCGTGACACTTGCACGTATTACGTAAATCTCTATCAATTACTTTTCACTAAAACTCTATTTTTATTTAACAATAAAATATATTTCTAACAGGGAATTTAATGTATGAACTTGTAGTCAATAATTCAATATATACTTTAGAAATACGCATACGATTCCCTCGTACATGCTCTTGTGCCAAAAAAAAAGAGTTATTAATATCTAACCTAAAGTATTTGCAATGTATCCTATATATATCACTACCTTCTTTGATACAACCAAATTACAATTGATACAAGTTTCTTATATTTATTCATTGAAGGAATTTCTTGAACCAAAAAGCAGATTTCTTGAGGTGTCTTTTGAGTCCATCTGTACGATCGATATAAATTAAGCCAAACTTTTGAGCATATCCAGAACTCCACTCGAAACTATCCATAAACGCCCATGGAAAGAAGCCCTTCACGTCAACCCCATCCCTATAGTAAAAGTCATATCAGATATAGTGTTAATAATGACACTTCTTATCTTGACACGTAAAAAAATTAAAACATATCACTCTCTCAGAAAAGAAATTTTACTTTATATGGATTAAAACCTAGCTCGACTCACCCGGAATAATTTTGAAATTGAAACATGGGTAGAAGAAATAAACTCACCTAATGGCTTGCAAAACGGCCAAAAGATGACGACTCAAATAATTTATCCTGTCTTTATCATTGGTCCCTTGCTTTGCTGATTTAACATCAGACTCCCCAATTCCTACGAATAATTTTACAATTTTGAATTAGAAAAAACAGAATTTAGAGAAAAAAAGCGGGGCATTTTTGCAAATTAATCACAATAAATCCATATATATATATATATATAAGTTTCTAATAACTCACCTGTTTCCGTAACATAAATAGTCGGATTGTTGTACTTTTGTTTCGTGTAGACGAGGAGATCCCGAAGTCCTTTTGGGTACACGAAAAAAATATCTACACCAGTCTGTAAATTATATATAAAAATGATTATTAGTACATATGTAATTCCAAATAAGTCAATAAAAAATATTTAGAAAGGAAAATCTGAGATTTCATACCGGTTCACCGATGGATTTTCCATTCCTCTCAGCTGCAAAATAGGAGGAAATGGTACAAGAAGAAATTAATGTTACATAATTCGCTCTTCCGATCTGTTATATTAAATCATATAATAATTTTGTTAATTAACTGAATTATGGTAATATATGAATTTACTTGTAAGATTAGCTCGAAAATCTGTTGACCAACTGGGCTTAAAAGTCTTTCCAGGAAGATGGGCAGCGTAATTAGACGTATAGTAATTTAGTCCCAAGTAATCATAGGATCCCTTCAACAACTCAGATTCTTTTGGTGTAAACTTTGGCAAGCGTTTTCCAACAAGGGCGCGCATGATTTTGGGATAATCTCCGTACGTTATTGGGTGTATAAACCTTCAAAACATCAAAAATTTGTTCACGTTAATTAATGGAACATTCACTATATATTCTAAACATATTTATTTGACAGGCAGTATATAAATAATTGTAAAACGTACATACCATCCATACATAAAATCTAGAGCTCGTTGAGCTGCTTTCTTATCAGCTTGGCTTTCCGAGTAGGGTACAAACCAGTGAGAGACCAGAACTATGCCAATTTGTCCCTTCTGAATTGGCTATAGTAATAACAAGACAAGATGATGATTAGAGAGTAATTAAGTTAGAAAACATCATATATCCCTAAAAATAAGTTAGTTATGTGTCAATCGAGCATGAAGTAACAACCTTGTACTTCTCGCGGTATATTTTGACAATTTGGGCGTGGGAAAGAAGGATATGGTGAGCAACAATATAAGGTTCAGTTGCGGAGTTGCCTCCAGTGCAGTTTTTGTTCATCCAAGACGAGCAACGGCCAGGAGCCACTGCCCCCGAGTCATAACCCCATGCCGAGTATGTATATGGCTCGTTGAACGTCGACCACTGCTTAACCCTATCTCCAAATTCTTTGAAACAAACCTCTGCAAAATCTTTAAAATCATCCCTGTCCCAAGAATTAATTGTCATCAGTTTGCAGTTATAAGTTGCATTCGTAATTCAAGGCATCGATGTGGGTGGCGTGAGAGTGTCAAGAAAATTTTTGTATATCTGATTACTTACACAACACGAGGGCTTAGAAAGCCGCCATATTCGTCCTCCAGGGCTTGAGGAATGTCCCAGTGATAGATCGTGACATAAGGTTCTATACCTATTCATTAAAAGAGAAATATATATATTCTTATAAAATCTGTGATAAACAAAAATATAAATTTGATAAGCAGGAAAATGTCTAACCATTTGCTAGGAGCTCGTTAATGAGATTGTTGTAAAAGGCGATCCCTTTCTTATTCACTCCTTTACTTAACTTTCCGTCTGCATAGATTTAATTGTAGTTGATAATAATTAAGCTAAAGACCCACAAGTATATATAAATATAAATTAAAGACAAAGAAAAAATATGCATTATAATTAGTAAAGTTCATTACTAATTGTATAATTATTATTCACTTCATCTTATATGTATAATTATTATGTGATCTTACAAGGTAGAATTCTTGCCCATGAGATAGAAAATCTCAAGCTGTTGAGTCCGATAAATTTCAGCAGCTTTACATCATCCTGAAATTAAAAGTCATCATCATAATTAGTTATGGATACATCTAGAATTACCAATAATAATTGCATTTCATCTTATATAAGTCAGGTTTATTTTAAATCCATGGCAAGTAGTTGTTTTTTTTTTTAATAAAGTAAATTATTGTGTACCTTGTAACGATGATAAAAATCATCTGCTATATCGGCATTGCTGTGGTCCAAAACTTTTTCTGCAGGTCATCAGGAAATTGTATTAATCTTCTAAAAATTTCTTTACATATATATTCTACTCGTTTTCCATCTGAAGCATTTCTATACGCAACAAATGCAAAATCCAGATTCAGACACCAAACTTGAGGGATTTGATATGCAATTGAAGGCGCAACTTGTGGAAGTTCTAAATTAATGGCCCCAAGTCCCCACATATTGTGTGGTTGGACAGAGAGTTCGAACCTAATTAATTCACATGTTTAAAAATATCTAATTGGTTCCTCGTTTCCCAAGTCAACTCACGTTACTCAAACCAATATTTTCTATTTGTTTACGTAACATCAACTCGATTTATGATCAAATTGTGTGTTCTCATTTTGTCACGTTGATTATATATAAACCGAGTTGGATGTTACATGAACATGTAGAAATAGGTTACGTAACATCATCCATTGACGTCGAAAATGAGAAACCAATCTTTAAACATAGGAGTTAGGCTTAAGCTCTCTATCCAACCAAAAAATGTCATGCCCGGGGGGCGCTAATTTCCTACACATTCATCGGTAGTTTGCAAGCGAAATTTGTGAGAAGCGATGAAGAATGCTTGAAATTTGTGTTCTTCTCTTTTTTTTTTTTTAAAGAAAAGGCAAATGGAGACCTGGATATTTGTGTACATATGCATCCCATAGACTTGGTCGTCTACCGTCCTCATTCGCAGCTCCTTCGTACTGCAGCAGCAATGCGTTAACTCTCGTGCGCGATAATATAATGTAGAATGTAGATATAAATGCGATAAAAAAAAAAAGGCACCTGATAGGCGGAAGTGGCTGCACCAAACACAAAATCTGGTGGAAAACTAGCCCGGTTAATGAATGTAGGATTCGATATGTCACTACCAGGAGCAAGCATGTTCTCTGAAACAGAGAGACTAGTTGAGCAAAAGACGTCGAAGAGACAGAGAAGACGATAAAAGAAATGAATCGCCATATGATTTAATTGCCTATGTTATCAACGCCCATTGGCTCTCAATTTATAGAGTGGAAACTCCACTATTAATTGCTTTCTCAGGGGCCACGGAAACAGTAGTTCACTGATTGTGATGTGTTTGGCTATTTAATTAATATGTTTATAACTTAGCTTAAATCCCTTGCAAGGATGACATGGGCGGCCCCACACACACGCCTACGGCGTCCGAATTCGAAGTTTCCGTGAAGTTTCTATCTTTTATGATAGAAGACTCACCGTGACGCGTGCAAGAATATAAAGCACGTGTTTTGGTAATAATTTTGCATGTGTATTGTGTGTTCATAATAATTCATTAATTTGACATGACAAATTACTTTTGTAAAAAAATAAAAGTAGATGATAATTATAAATATCAAAGAAGCAGCCAAAATACCTAGTACTACAGCTTTAAAAATCCCATTTGCCAATCTCTTGTTCAACTATAATGTAAAACTAAATAAGTAGACAATTAATATCATGTTGGACAATTTGGGGAAATTTTATTTTGACAACTGAGTATATATATTCTATTGCTTGTGGATATGAGAGCACGCTTCTTCCCCTTGTCCCTTTTAGTATACATGTTTTTCAATGGTTGAAACCTGTATATCTTTAGATTTCTTATTATTTAATTTTAATCTAATAAGAAAAAGAACTTGAAATAATTAGTTATTTAGGACCGAGTTAAATTAAATTAGATTAAGAAATTATTATTATAGATATTATTACTGTAGGGTTGAAATGAACTAATTTAAAAAGGTTGAAATGATATATAGAGGAAAATAAAAAGACACAAGAAGCAAATTAAACGTAGGAGGTTTCACATTAAGCCCCATCCTTGTGGAAATGCAAATTCTATCAATTGACTTCCCCTTTTTGTCCCAAGTTCGGATGGCCCACATGCAATCGCAGCCAAAATTGGCTTGATCGATCGAGCAGTCGCCAAGCTACCAACATTATAATTGGAAAAACCTACACCACTCATAATTTGTGTAAGAATTAATAGAAAAATGTGAAAGATGAGGTTGTGGGGATAATGAAGTGAAGAATTACAAACTCTTCAAAATGTATTTTTATTTTATATAAAATAAGAGATAGAATGAGTGAGGCTAATTGAATGATTGAGATTTGTTAGTACAGATGAATCATATGAGATATGTGGATGTGGTTAATTTGATCAAATTTAAATTTAAAAAAATAGGAAAAAGTAAGAGGAAAAAAGAGTTTGCAAACAAACTCCTTACAATGTATTTTTATGTGAAATAAGGGAGAGAATGAGTGTAGTTGAATGATTGAGATTTTTTAGTACATATAGATCCCAAGAGATATGTTAATGTGTAGTTTGACCAAATTCAAATTTAAAAAAAAATAGAAGAAAGTAAGAGGGAAAAAAATAGTTTACAAAAACAAGCTAGCTAGATTGGACATAAAAATTAAGAAACAAGAAAAGAGAAAAGAAAATGGCGAAATTTTTGCATAATTATGTTAATTAATTAATTGTTCGTGTTACAAGTATAAACCACTTGAATTGATCAAAGGAAAACATGGTTTGAATAAAGAAGGCCATTAACATTTATTTCAACCTTGTTTGTCTTCTCGTTCGGACCCTGATTTAATTTTCTAAATTCCCTTACTATTTCTAATTATCAAAATTTTATTTTACTTAGTTAATTTTTCTTCTTCATGGTGAAACAAGAATTATGTATTTATGTTTCTCCTTTTCATATTAGAACACTTTTGACTTTTAAAAATTAGAGTCAAACTCGATCGATTGACCAAATTCTTTAGGTAAGAATTATTAGCACACGTGGGTTTTTCACACGTTAATTAACCTTTCCCTTTGAAAAGTCCTCACATGTTAATATATGGTATTTCTTAAAAACTGAATTTATTCATCGTCAACTCACTAACTTCCATGACTCGTCTAAGAACGATAATCACATTTTTTCTCCTTCATGAATAAAAAATAATAAACATTGGGACCCCCACTGCTATTTCCTGCCAAGTCTTGTTTAACTCTTTTGCTCGAAATTTTGATTTTTAGCATCTCCCCTATATAATGTGTGGGTCTAGAAAATTTTTCTTCTTGTAAGACTACCATTAATGTATTGTGAATTAAATACACATGTTTAATGTAAAGATTTCTAATTATTCTAATATTCTTATTTGAATAGAATTTTTAACACTAACAGGGAAATATATAATCTATGTGTTTTTGTCTCTATTACTTTGCACAAACCATTGCTAACGAGTTGAAAGATACATTTTAAAAGGGTTCGTAGTCTAATTTGAAACAAAATAACAAACACGATTAGCTCAGCTTGTGGTCGTCTGTAGACGAGCATGAACAGCCCGCGGGTCTGGTGAGTGCATGGCTCGCCAACTCGATGAGCTGCTTGCCAAGTTGCACGCAGCTCGCCAGAAGGTCGCCAAACACTGCCCATTTAAGCCTATTTAGGCTGAAATGGGTAGCCAATGAATGGATTCAATATAAATTCAAATTTTGAATCCATTCAGCTGAGCTATAAATAGGCAATTTTACAGTGTAATTTTCTTCAAACCACATCTACAAACTCTTTTAGTATTCTTACCTCCTACACAATCTAATAATTATCTTTTCCACTGTTATTAGTTTTGTGGTTTAACTAAATTTGAAGATTTATAAGCAAAAAAATTTATACTCTCTACTCTAGTCTCAACAAAATACTGTAAACAAAATATTAAGAATCATGGATGCTTTATCTAGCTCTTCCAGAAATTATGGTCGTCGAGGTGGTGGTTCTTTGGCTCGACTTCAAGATCTCGCAAAAAAATAAAAATAAAAATAAATAATAATAATAAAATAAGAAATACACGAGCCGACGAGCTGCTTGGGCTCGAGCTCATGCGAGCTCGAGCCTGAACCCAAATGCGAGTACCATTTAGCTTTACTTAGCTGAGCTCAGCTTGGCGAGCTAGATTGCCAAACAAAGCCATATATTTATTTTTTATTTTTGAAAGAAAGCCACATATTTATTTAAAATTCAAATACATTGCCTTTTATTGTTTGCAAAAAAAAAATTCCTTTTATTTTAGTATTTTATAATTCTTTTGGTACATTCACTGGTCTTTTTATAGTGTCCTTTGAACACTATTTATGGTGTCCAAAAGACTGTATAGCAATACACCATTGGGTGTGTTGTGTGTGTTGCGGGGCTCATCACCCAACACACTCAATCGTGTGTTGACACAGAGTCCTTTGGACACCATAGAAAGAGGTACACTCATTCCATGTTTTGATTTACTTTTATTGAAGGAATTTCTTGAATCAAAGTGCACATTTCTTGAAATGTCTTTTGAGTCCATTTGTGCGGTCCATGTAAATTATGCCGAATTTTTGGGCATATACAAAAACAACACTCAAAACTATCTAAAAATGTCCATGGGAAAAAGCCCTCTGCATCAATCTCTAACCTGCAAAAATTCAAACTTTTTCTTTTGAAGAGAATAGCTTAATTTTTATTACTGGAAAGATCCGACTCTGGAATGGGGTACAACCAGGGGGAGGGCTATTCAAAATGCAAGGAGAAGGAAATTCACGAGCTCTACAAGCTAGCAAATCAGCCACCCAATTTCCTCTTCGATTAACATGTCACACCCTAAAGTTGTTGGCACCTTTAAGCAACTCCTTGTAGTCATGAACAATTAGACCAAATTCTGACAAGTCCTCCTGTTGATCAATCGCGTCAACCACTATTTTGGAATCCGATTCGATAATCACATTTGTGAAACCCACGGAGAGTAACCAATCTAGTCCTTGCCTAAGACCCAAGCATTCGACCACTTTCACCTCATAATGAGCATCATAGAGTTGTGTTTGACACTGCAATAAAATTCCATTGTCATTTCGGATAATCATGAAGGTAGTTGAGTCCATTGTTAACCACAATTCTGGGTTGCTTATTGATTCCATTCCAAACTTTATCATTTTTAGATTTCCATAAGGCCCATGTAATAATTGATATAACCTCCATCTCCTCCTGTTTCTTTGTAACAATGAGGTTGAGAAACAACTCTCCAAAATTATTAAAATCTCTAGTAATAAGCTGGATCCCTACTAATGACCAAACATTTCTAGCGAAAGATGCATTCTACCAAACAATGCAAACTAGATTCACCGTTAAGGTTACATATGGCACATATCTCATTCATGTTGATACCTCTTTGAACAAGCCTTTCTCGAGTAGAAAGGCAATCTCTACATGCTTGCCAAATAAAAATTTTTTACCTTAGAAGGTAGATTAAGCTTCTAAATCTTGCTCCAAGATCCAAGAACACAAAGAGGGGAGTCATCGAATTTTGTTTCCATCGCCACTCGATAACTAGACTTCACAAGATATTCTCCATTCCCACTATAAATGCCACACCAATCTATCCGGTCTAGGTGAAATACTTATAGGAATTCTACTTATTTCATTCGCAATATGACTAGTAAACATGGCCCTAAAAATTTCCATATCCCTTTCATGATAGCCTCAATCTCACATTGCTTGGGTAGAGAAAGGGAGACTATTTTATAAGCCAAGAGACCCATTCTATCTGACATGAGGCCTTTTGGGTAAGAATCCAAGAGCAAAACCGTGTGGGCCTGGCCTAAAGCAGACAATATCATGTCAAAATGAGACGGGTATTTACAAATAGTATCAGAGCAAAGCCCAACCGGAAGTATGGCCAATGAGGACGTTGGACCCCTTTAGGTGGGGTGATTGTGATAGCCTTAATCCCATATCGCTTGGGTAGAGAAAGAGAGACCAGTTTATAAGTCGAGAGACCCATTTTGTCTGACATGAGGCCTTTTCGGTGAGAACCTAAAAGAAAAACTGCTTGGGCTTGATCCAAAGCAAACAATATCATGTCAAAATGGGGCGGATCATTATAGATTTACCCAAGGAGACCAGTTTATAAGTTAAGAGACCTACTCCATCTGACATTAGGCCATTTGGGTGAGAACCCAATAGTAAAAACGTGCCGGCTAGGCCCAAAACTAACAATATCATGTCAAAGTGGAGCGGTTGTTACAGATGGTATCAGAGAAAAGCCTAACCAGAAATGTGGCCAACAAAGATGTTGGACCCTGTTAAGTGGAGTGATTGTGATAGCCTCAATCCCATATCGCTTGGGTAAAGAAAAGAAGACTAGTTTATAAGCTAAGAGACTCATTTCATCTGATATGAAGTATTCTGGGTGAGAACCCAAGAGTAAAATTGTGCAGGCTATGCCCAAAGCAGAAAATATCATGTCGAAGTGAAGCGGATTGTTACACCATTCCCTTCGGTTTGGTGTAAAGAGATTTCAAACCAACATATCTCCACCTGGAACTGTATACATGGAACTGTATACATCAAATATATGGATGGTGTATACATCAATAAGGCAATAATTTTATTTTGCCTACGTATGCATGTTATTATACATGCGTGTAACATATGACACGCATCTAGGCTACAAGTGTGAGGTACTTGTAGCTTAGATGTTTGACACATATCTACGCATGCATAATAACATACATGCGTGTAGATAAAATAAAATCTTCGATCAATAAGGAGCTCATATTACACATTAATATTGTATAGATCATGACAAAAGATGCAAATTTTGCATTTTGCAGATAACATTTAATTTCAATTGGAACATTAACCAAACAATCAACAGTCAACATTAAATTCAAATATTAACATGGCTGACTGCCTTATTATATACATATCTAAATACAAACACAAATGTCAAACATGATTATTTGATTGGATGTCAAACACAATGTTTCTTTCTGGTTATTTTTGGCACACAACACAACAGTACTAATAATAATTAGACCACCTGAAAGAATTTTTTGAACCAAAGAGCAGACTTCTTGCGGTATCTTTTGAGTCCATGTGGGTGATCCACTTAAATCAAATCGAACTTTTGGGTGTATCCAAACCCCACTCGTAAGTATCCATCAATGTCCAGGGGAAGAAGCCCTTCACGTTAAAAAATAACGTACGCTGTTAATAATTAACAATTCTCTGATTCTGCGCAACTGTTAGTAGGAGAGCGAGACTGTTAAAACAATAAGAAAATCTAGAAACTAAGCTGACCT